>JAENPR010002142.1:0-75746 GCA_018135685.1 Themeda triandra | reverse complement strand
AAACGCCTTAACCATGGCATACGGTCATGCTTGACCTAGTGTCGAGAGCTATAGGACATGCAGGAACTGGCTGTGCGGTAGCATAGTCGTGTGTGTAAATATGGCAGTTCTAGAGCTGTGGAGCCTTGGTTAAGGGCCACTCGGGTTCTCGGGCGGTAATAAAGGCTATGGTGGAGAGGCCAAAGGTGTTAAAACGCCTTAACCATGGTGCATGGGCGTGCTTGACTTGGTGCGAGGAGCCGTAGGACGCATAGGAACCGGCCGTGCGGCAGCAAAGTCATGTGTGCAAATATGGTAGTTCTGGAGCCGAGGTTAAGGGCCGTTCAGGCTCTCAAGCGACGACAAACGCTATGGTAGAGAGGCCAGAGGTGTCAAAATGCCTTAACCATGGTGTACGGGCTTGCTTGACTCAGTGTCGGGAGCCATAGGATGCGTTGGAACCGACCATGTGGCAGCATGGTCGTGTGTGCAAATGTGGCAGTTTTACTGCCGTGGAGCCATGGTTAAGGGCCCTTCAGGCTCTCGGGTGATGGAAAACTCTATGGTGGAGAGGTTAGAGGCATCAAAATGGCTTAACCATGGTGTACGGGTGTGCTTGAACCGGTGCCGAGAGCCGTAGGATGCACAGGATCCGGCCGTGTGCCAGCACAGTCGTGTGTGCAATTATGGATGTTCTGGAGTCGTGGAGCTATAGTTAAGGGCCGTTCGGGCTCTCGGGTGATGACAAACATTGTGGTGGTGGGGCCAGAGGTGTCAAAACGCCTTAACCATGGCATACGGTCGTGCTTGACCTAGTGTCGAGAGCTGTAGGACACGTAGGAACCGGGCGTGCGGTAGCATAGTCGTGTGTGCAAATATGGCGGTTCTAGAGCGGTGGAGCCATGGTTAAGGGCCATTCGGGTTCTTGGGCGGCAACAAATGCTGTGGTCGAGAGGCCAACGGTGTCAAAATGCCTTATCCATAGTGCATGGGCGTGCTTGACTTGGTGCGAGGAGCCGTAGGATGCGTAGGAACCGGCCGTGCGGCAGCAAAGTCGTGTGTGCAAATATGGCAGTTCTGGAGCCGTGGAGCCAAGGTTAAGTGCCGTTCAGGCTCTCGAGTGACGGCAAACGCTATGGTAGAGAGGCCGAGGTGTCAAAATGCCTTAACCATGGCGTACGGGCATGCTTGACTCGAGCCGGGAGCCATAAAATGCATTGGAACCGACCGTGCGCAGCATGGTCGAGTGTGCAAATATGGTAGTTTTGGAGCCGTGGAGCATGGTTAAGGGCCCTTCGGGCTCTCGGGTGATGGAAAACTCTATGGTGGAGAGGTGAGAGGCATCAAAATGGCTTAACCATGGCGTATGGCGTGCTTGACCCGGTGCCGAGAGCCATAGGATGCACAGATCCGACCGTGCGGCAAAGCACGGTCATGTGTGCAATTATGGATGTTACGGAGTCGTGGAGCTGTAGTTAAGGGCCGTTCAGGCTCTCGGGTGATGACAAACATTGTGGTGGTGAGGCCAGAGGCATCAAAATGCCTTAACCATGGCATACGGTCATGCTTGACTTAGTGTCAAGAGCTGTAGGACACGCACGAACCGGCTGCGGTAGCATATTCGTGTGTGCAAATATGGCGGTTCTAGAGCTATGGAGCCATGGTTAAGGGCCATTCGGTCCTCGGCGGCAACAAACGCTGTGGTGGAGAGGCTAGAGGTGTCAAAATGCCTTAACCATAGTGTACGGGCATGCTTGACTCGGTGCGAGAGCCATAGGATGCGTTGGAACCGACCATGCGGCGGCATGGTCGTGTGTGCAAATATGGCGGTTCTGAGCCGTGGAGCCAAGGTTAAGTACCGTTCGTGCTCCCGAGCGATGGCAAACGCTATGGTAGAGAGGCCGGAGGTGTCAAAATGCCTTAACCATGGCGTACGGGCATGCTTGACTCGGTGCGAGAGCCATAGGATGCGTTGGAACCGACCGTGCGCGGCATGGTCGTGTGTGCAAATATGGCGGTTTTGCGGCCGTGGAGCCATGGTTAAGGGCCCTTCGGGCTCTCGGGTGATGGAAAACTCTATGGTGGAGAGGTGAGAGGCATCAAAATGGCTTAACCATGGCGTACGGGTGTGCTTGAACCGGTGCCGAGAGCCGTAGGATGCACAGGGATCCGGCCGTGCGCCGGCACAACGTGTGTGCAATTATGGATGTTCGAGTCGTGGAGCTATAGTTAAGGGCCGTTCGGGCTCTCGGGTGATGACAAACATTGTGGTGGTGGGGCCGGAGGTGTCAAAATGCCTTAACCATGGCATACGGTCATGCTTGACCTAGTGTCGAGAGCTAGGACACGTAGGAACCGGTTGTGCGGTAGCATAGTCGTGTGTGCAAATATGGCGGTTCTAGAGCGGTGGAGCCATGGTTAAGGGCCATTCGGGTTCTTGGGCGGCAACAAATGCTGTGGTCGAGAGGCCAGCGGTGTCAAAACGCCTTAACCATAGTGCATGGGCATGCTTGACTTGGTGCGAGGAGCCGTAGGATGCGCGGGAACCGGCCGTGCGGCGGAAAGTCATGTGTGCAAATATGGCAGTTACGGAGCCGTGGAGCCGAGGTTAAGTGCCGTTCGGCTCTCGAGTGATGGCAAACGCTATGGTAGAGAGGCTGAGGTGTCAAAATGCCTTAACCATGGCGTACGGGCATGCTTGACTCGAGCCGGAGCCATAAAATGCGTTGGAACCGACCGTGCGGCGGCATGGTCGAGTGTGCAAATATGGCAGTTTTGGAGCCGTGGAGGCATGGTTAAGGGCCCTTCGGGCTCTCGGGTGATAAAAACTCTATGGTGGAGAGGTGAGAGGCATCAAAATGGCTTAACCATGGCGTACGGGCGTGCTTGACCCGGTGCCGAGAGCCATAGGATGCACGGGGATCCGGCCGTGCGGCAAAGCACGGTCGTGTGTGCAATTATGGATGTTCGGAGTCATGGAGCTGTAGTTAAGGGCCATTCGAGGCTCTCGGGTGATGACAAACATTGTGGTGGTGAGGCCGAGGCATCAAAACACCTTAACCATGGCATACGGTCATGCTTGACCTAGTGTCAAGAGCTTGTAGGACACGCACGAACCGGGCCGTGCGGTAGCATATTTGTGTGTGCAAATATGGCGCTTCTAGAGCCGTGGAGCCATGGTTAAGGGCCATTCGTCCTCGAGGCGGCAACAAACGCTGTGGTGGAGAGGCTAGAGGTGTCAAAATGCCTTAACCATGGCGTACGGGCATGCTTGACTCGGTGCCGGGAGCCATAGGATGCGTTGGAACCGGCCGTGTGGCGCATGGTCGTGTGTGCAAATATGGCGGTTACGGAGCCGTGGAGCCAAGGTTAAGGGCCATTCGGGCTCTCGAGCGATGGCAAACGCTATGGTAGAGAGGCCGGAGAGGTGTCAAAATGCCTTAACCATGGCGTACGGGCATGCTTGACTCGGTGCCGAGAGCCATAGGATGCGTTGGAACCGGCCGTGCGGCAGCATGGTCGTGTGTGCTAATATGGCGGTTTTGCGGCCGTGGAGCCGTGGTTAAGGGCCCTTCAGGCTCTCGGGTGATGAAAAACTCTATGGTGGAGAGGTGAGAGGCATCAAAATGGCTTAACCATGGCATACGGGCGTGCTTGACCCGGTGCCGAGAGCCGTAGGATGCACGGGATCTGGGCGTGCGGCATCACGCCGTGTGTGCAATTATGGATGTTCTGGAGTCATGGAGCTATAGTTAAGGGCCGTTCGAGCTCTCGGGTGATGACAAATATTGTGGTGGTGAGGCCAGAGGCGTCAAAACGCCTTAACCATGGCATACGGTCATGCTTGACCTAGTGTCGAGAGCTATAGGACATGCAGGAACTGGCTGTGCGGTAGCATAGTCGTGTGTGTAAATATGGCAGTTCTAGAGCTGTGGAGCCTTGGTTAAGGGCCACTCGGGTTCTTGGGCGGTAATAAACGCTGTGGTGGAGAGGCCAAAGGTGTTAAAATGCCTTAACCATGGTGCATGGGCGTGCTTGACTTGGTGCGAGGAGCCGTAGGACGCATAGGAACCGGCCGTGCGGCAGCAAAGTCGTGTGTGCAAATATGGTAGTTCTGGAGCCGAGGTTAAGGGCCGTTCAGGCTCTCAAGCGACGACAAATGCTATGGTAGAGAGGCCAGAGGTGTCAAAATGCCTTAACCATGGCGTACGGGCTTGCTTGACTCAGTGTCGGGAGCCATAGGACGCGTTGGAACCGACCATGTGGCAGCATGGTCGTGTGTGCAAATGTGGCAGTTTTACTGCCGTGGAGCCATGGTTAAGGGCCCTTCAGGCTCTCGGGTGATGGAAAACTCTATGGTGGAGAGGTTAGAGGCATCAAAATGGCTTAACCATGGCGTACGGGTGTGCTTGAACCGGTGCCGAGAGCCGTAGGATGCACAGGATCCGGCCGTGCGCCAGCACAGTCGTGTGTGCAATTATGGATGTTCTGGAGTCGTGGAGCTATAGTTAAGGGCCGTTCGGGCTCTCGGGTGATGATAAACATTGTGGTGGTGGGGCCAGAGGTGTCAAAACGCCTTAACCATGGCATACGGTCGTGCTTGACCTAGTGTCGTAGGAACCGGCTGTGCGGTAGCATAGTCGTGTGTGCAAATATGGCAGTTCTAGAGCGGTGGAGCCATGGTTAAGGTCCATTCGGGTTCTTGGGCAGCAACAAATGCTGTGGTCGAGAGGCCAGCAGTGTCAAAACACCTTAACCATAGTGCATGGGCGTGCTTGACTTGGTGCGAGGAGCCGTAGGATGCGTAGGAACCGGCCGTGCGGCAGCAAAGTCGTGTGTGCAAATATGGCAGTTCTGGAGCCGTGGAGCCAAGGTTAAGTGCCGTTCAGGCTCTCGAGTGACGGCAAACGCTATGGTAGAGAGGCCAGAGGTGTCAAAATGCCTTAACCATGCCATACAGGCATGCTTGACTCAGAGCCGGGAGCCATAAAATGCATTGGAACCGACCGTGCAGCAGCATGGTCGAGTGTGCAAATATGGTAGTTTTGGAGCCGTGGAGGCATGGTTAAGGGCCCTTCATGCTCTCTGGTGATGGAAAACTCTATGGTGGAGAGGTGAGAGGCATCAAAATGGCTTAACCATGGCGTACGGGCGTGCTTGACCCGGTGCCGAGAGCCATAGGATGCACGGGATCCGACCGTGCGGCGGCACGACAATCATGTGTGCAATTATGGATGTTCGGTCGTGGAGCTGTAGTTAAGGGCCGTTCAGGCTCTCGGGTGATGACAAACATTGTGGTGGTGAGGCCAGAGGCATCAAAACGCCTTAACCATGGCATACGGTCATGCTTGACTTAGTGTCAAGAGCTGTAGGACACGCACGAACCGGCTGTGCGGTAGCATATTCGTGTGTGCAAATATGGCAGTTCTAGAGCTGTGGAGCCATGGTTAAGGGCCATTCAGGTCCTCAGGTGGCAACAAACGCTGTGGTGGAGAGGCTAGAGGTGTCAAAATGCCTTAACCATGGTGTACGAGCATGCTTGACTCAGTGCCAGGAGCCATAGGATGCGTTGGAACTGACCATGCGGCAGCATGGTCGTGTGTGCAAATATGGCAGTTCTGGAGCCGTGGAGCCAAGGTTAAGTACCGTTCAGGCTCTCGAGCAATGGCAAACGCTATGGTAGAGAGGCCAGAGGTGTCAAAATGCCTTAACCATGGCGTACGGGCATGCTTGACTCAGTGCCGAGAGCCATAGGATGCGTTGGAACCGACCGTGCGACAGCATGGTTGTGTGTGCAAATATGGCAGTTTTGCAGCCGTGGAGCCATGGTTAAGGGCCCTTCAGGCTCTCGGGTGATGGAAAACTCTATGGTGGAGAGGTGAGAGGCATCAAAATGGCTTAACCATGGCGTACGGGTGTGCTTGAACCGGTGCCGAGAGCCGTAGGATGCACAGGATCCGGCCGTGCGCCAGCACAGTCGTGTCTGCAATTATGGATGTTCTGGAGTCGTGGAGCTATAGTTAAGGGCCGTTCGGGCTCTCGGGTGATGACAAACATTGTGGTGGTGGGGCCAGAGGTGTCAAAATGCCTTAACCATTGCATACGGTCATGCTTGACCTAGTGTCGAGAGCTGTAGGACACATAGGAACCGGCTGTGCGGTAGCATAGTCGTGTGTGCAAATATGGCAGTTCTAGAGCGGTGGAGCCATGGTTAAGGGCCATTCGGGTTCTTGGGCGGCAACAAATGCTGTGGTCGAGAGGCCAGCGGTGTCAAAACGCCTTAACCATAGTGCATGGGCATGCTTGACTTGGTGCGAGGAGCCGTAGGATGCGCGGGGAACCGGCCGTGCGGCGGCAAAGTCGTGTGTGCAAATATGGCGGTTACGGAGCCGTGGAGCCGAGGTTAAGTGCCGTTCGGGCTCTCGAGTGATGGCAAACGCTATGGTAGAGAGGCCGGAGGGTGTCAAAATGCCTTAACCATGGCGTACGGGCATGCTTGACTCGAGCCGGGAGCCATAAAATGCGTTGGAACCGACCGTGCGGCAAAGCATGGTCGAGTGTGCAAATATGGCGGTTTTGGAGCCATGGAGGCATGGTTAAGGGCCCTTCGGGCTCTCGGGTGATAAAAACTCTATGGTGGAGAGGTGAGAGGCATCAAAATGGCTTAACCATGGCGTACGGGCGTGCTTGACCCGGTGCCGAGAGCCATAGGATGCACGGGATCCGGCCGTGCGGCAAAGCACGGTCGTGTGTGCAATTATGGATGTTACGGAGTCATGGAGCTGTAGTTAAGGGCCATTCGGGCTCTCGGGTGATGACAAACATTGTGGTGGTGAGGCCGGAGGCATCAAAACGCCTTAACCATGGCATACGGTCATGCTTGACCTAGTGTCAAGAGTCGTAGGACACGCACGAACCGGGCGTGCGGTAGCATATTCGTGTGTGCAAATATGGCGGTTCTAGAGCTGTGGAGCCATGGTTAAGGGCCATTCGGTCCTCGAGCGGCAACAAACGCTGTGGTGGAGAGGCTAGAGGTGTCAAAATGCCTTAACCATGGCGTACGGGCATGCTTGACTCGGTGCCGGGAGCCATAGGATGCGTTGGAACCGACCGTGCGGCGGCAGCATGGTCGTGTGTGCAAATATGGCGGTTCGGAGCCATGGAGCCAAGGTTAAGGGCCATTCAGGCTCTCGAGCGATGGCAAACGCTATGGTAGAGAGGCCAGAGGTGTCAAAATGCCTTAACCATGGCGTACGGGCATGCTTGACTCAGTGCCGAGAGCCATAGGATGCGTTGGAACCGACCGTGCGGCAGCATGGTCGTGTGTGCAAATATGGCAGTTTTGCAGCCGTGGAGCTGTGGTTAAGGGCCGTTCAGGCTCTCGGGTGATGAAAAACTCTATGGTGGAGAGGTGAGAGGCATCAAAATGTCTTAACCATGGCATACGGGCGTGCTTGACCCGGTGCCGAGAGCCGTAGGATGCACAGGATCTGGCTGTGCGGCATCACAGTCGTGTGTGCAATTATGGATGTTCTGGAGTCATGGAGCTATAGTTAAGGGCCGTTCGGGCTCTCGGGTGATGACAAATATTGTGGTGGTGAGGCCAGAGGTGTCAAAATGCCTTAACCATGGCATACGGTCATGATTGACCTAGTGTCGAGAGCAATAGGACATGCAGGAACTGGCTGTGCGGTAGCATAGTCGTGTGTGTAAATATGGCAGTTCTAGAGCTGTGGAGCCATGGTTAAGGGCCACTCGGGTTCTCGGGCGGTAATAAACGCTGTGGTGGAGAGGCCAAAGGTGTTAAAACGCCTTAACCATGGCGCATGGGCGTGCTTGACTTGGTGCGAGGAGACGTAGGACGCATAGGAACCGGCCGTGCGGCGGCAAGTCGTGTGTGCAAATATGGCGTTACGGAGCCGAGGTTAAGGGCCGTTCGGGCTCTCAGCGACGACAAACGCTATGGTAGAGAGGCCGAGGGTGTCAAAATGCCTTAACCATGGCGTACGGGCTTGCTTGACTCAGTGTCGGGAGCCATAGGACGCGTTGGAACCGACCATGTGGCAGCATGGTCGTGTGTGCAAATGTGGCAGTTTTACTGCCATGGAGCCATGGTTAAGGGCCCTTTAGGCTCTCGGGTGATGGAAAACTCTATGGTGGAGAGGTTAGAGGCATCAAAATGGCTTAACCATGGCGTACGGGTGTGCTTGAACCAGTGCCGAGAGCCGTAGGATGCACAGGATCCGGCCGTGTGCCAGCACAGTCGTGTGTGCAATTATGGATGTTCTGGAGTCGTGGACCTATAGTTAAGGGCCGTTCGGGCTCTCGGGTGATGACAAACATTGTGGTGGTGGGGCCAGAGGTGTCAAAATGCCTTAACCATGGCATACGGTCGTGCTTGACCTAGTGTCGAGAGCCGTAGGACACGTAGGAACCGGCCGTGCGGTAGCATAGTCGTGTGTGCAAATATGGCGGTTCTAGAGCGGTGGAGCCATGGTTAAGGGCCATTCGGGTTCTTGGGCGGCAACAAATGCTGTGGTCGAGAGGCCAGCGATGTCAAAATGCCTTATCCATAGTGCATGGGCGTGCTTGACTTGGTGCGAGGAGCCGTAGGATGCGCAGGAACCGGCCG
Source organism: Themeda triandra (assembly GCA_018135685.1). Classification (NCBI taxonomy): domain Eukaryota; kingdom Viridiplantae; phylum Streptophyta; class Magnoliopsida; order Poales; family Poaceae; genus Themeda; species Themeda triandra. Next base: position 67,135 of record JAENPR010002142.1, on the reverse strand, counting down.
TGCGGCAGCAAAGTCGTGTGTGCAAATATGGCAGTTCTGGAGCCGTGGAGCCAAGGTTAAGTGCCGTTCAGGCTCTTGAGTGACGGCAAACACTATGGTAGAGAGGCCAGAGGTGTCAAAATGCCTTAACCATGGCGTACGGGCATGCTTGACTTAGTGCCGAGAGCCATAGGATGCGTTGGAACCGACCGTGCGGCAGCATGGTCGTGTGTGCAAATATGGCAGTTTTGCAGCCGTGGAGCCATGGTTAAGGGCCCTTCAGGCTCTCGGGTGATGGAAAACTCTATGGTGGAGAGGTGAGAGGCATCAAAATGGCTTAACCATGGCGTACGGGTGTGCTTGAACCGGTGCCGAGAGCCGTAGGATGCACAGGATCCGGCCATGCGCCGGCACGATCGTGTGTGCAATTATGGATGTTCGAGTCGTGGAGCTATAGTTAAGGGCCGTTCGGGCTCTCGGGTGATGACAAACATTGTGGTGGTGGGGCCGGAGGTGTCAAAACGCCTTAACCATGGCATACGGTCATGCTTGACCTAGTGTCGAGAGCTATAGGACACGTAGGAACCGGGCGTGCGGTAGCATAGTCGTGTGTGCAAATATGGCGGTTCTAGAGCGGTGGAGCCATGGTTAAGGGCCATTCGAGTTCTTGGGCGGCAATAAACGCTGTGCTGGAGAGGCCAGAGGTGTCAAAATGCCTTAACCATAGTGCATGGGCATGCTTGACTTGGTGCGAGGAGCCGTAGGATGCGCAGGAACCGGCCGTGCGGCAAAGCAAAGTCGTGTGTGCAAATATGGCGGTTCGGAGCCGTGGAGCCGAGGTTAAGTGCCGTTCGGGCTCTCGAGTGATGGCAAACGCTATGGTAGAGAGGCCGGAGGTGTCAAAATGCCTTAACCATGGCGTACGGGCATGCTTGACTCGAGCCGGGAGCCATAAAATGCGTTGGAACCGACCGTGCGGCGGCATGGTCGAGTGTGCAAATATGGCGGTTTTGGAGCCGTGGAGGCATGGTTAAGGGCCCTTCAGGCTCTCGGGTGATGGAAAACTCTATGGTGGAGAGGTGAGAGGCATCAAAATGGCTTAACCATGCCGTACGGGCGTGCTTGACCCGGTGCCGAGAGCCATAGGATGCACAGGATCCGACCGTGCGGCAGCACGGTCATGTGTGCAATTATGGATGTTCTGCAGTCGTGGAGCTATAGTTAAGGGCCGTTCGGGCTCTCGGGTGATGACAAACACTGTGGTGGTGAGGCCAGAGGCATCAAAACGCCTTAACCATGGCATACGGTCATGCTTGACCTAGTGCCAAGAGCCGTAGGACACGCACGAACCGGGCCGTGCGCTAGCACATTCGTGTGTGCAAATATGGCAGTTCTAGAGCTGTGGAGCCATGGTTAAGGGCCATTCAGGTCCTCAGGCGGCAACAAACGCTGTGGTGGAGAGTCTAGAGGTGTCAAAATTCCTTAACCATGGCGTACGGGCATGCTTGACTCGGTGCCGGGCCATAGGATGCGTTGGAACCGGCCGTGCGGCGGCATGGTCGTGTGTGCAAATATGGCGGTTACGGAGCCGTGGAGCCAAGGTTAAGGGCCGTTCGGGCTCTCGAGCGATGGCAAACGCTATGGTAGAGAGGCCGGAGGTGTCAAAATGCCTTAACCATGGCGTACGGGCATGCTTGACTCGGTCCGAGAGCCATAGGATGCGTTGGAACCGGCCGTGCGGCGGCATGGTCGTGTGTGCAAATATGGCGTTTGCGGAGGTGTGGAGCCGTGGTTAAGGGCCCTTCAGGCTCTCGGGTGATGAAAAACTCTATGGTGGAGAGGTGAGAGGCATCAAAATGGCTTAACCATGGTGTACGGGCGTGCTTGACCCGGTGCCGAGAGCCGTAGGATGCACAGGATCTGGCTGTGCGGCAGCACAGTCGTGTGTGCAATTATGGATGTTCTGGAGTCGAGGAGCTATAGTTAATCGCCGTTCGGGCTCTCGGGTGATGACAAATATTGTGGTAGTGAGGCCAGAGGCGTCAAAACGCCTTAACCATGGCATACGGTCGTGCTTGACCTAGTGTCGAGAGCTATAGGACATGCAGGAACTGGCTGTGCGGTAGCATAGTCGTGTGTGCAAATATGGCAGTTCTAGAGCTGTGGAGCCAAGGTTAAGGGCCATTCGGGTTCTCGGGCGGTAATAAATGCTGTGGTGGAGAGCCAAAGGTGTTAAAATGCCTTAACCATGGTGCATGGGCGTGCTTGATTTGGTGCGAGGAGCCGTAGGACGCATAGGAACCGGCCGTGCGGCAGCAAAGTCGTGTGTGCAAATATGGCAGTTCTGGAGCCGTGGAGCCGAGGTTAAGGGCCGTTCAGGCTCTCGAGCGATGACAAACGCTATGGTAGAGAGGCCGAGGTGTCAAAATGCCTTAACCATGGCGTACGGGCTTGCTTGACTCGGTCTGCGTGAGCCATAGGACGCGTTGGAACCGACCATGCGGCGGCATGGTCGTGTGTGCAAATGTGGCGGTTTACTACCGTGGAGCCATGGTTAAGGGCCCTTCGGGCTCTCGGGTGATGGAAAACTCTATGGTGGAGAGGTGAGAGGCATCAAAATGGCTTAACCATGGCGTACGGGTGTGCTTGAACCGGTGCCGAGAGCCGTAGGATGCACGGGATCCGGCCGTGCGCCGGCACGGTCGTGTGTGCAATTATGGATGTTACGGAGTCGTGGAGCTATAGTTAAGGGCCGTTCGGGCTCTCGGGTGATGACAAACATTGTGGTGGTGGGGCCGGAGGTGTCAAAACGCCTTAACCATGGCATACGGTCATGCTTGACCTAGTGTCGAGAGCATGTAGGACACGTAGGAACCGGCTTGTGCGGTAGCATAGTCGTGTGTGCAAATATGGCGGTTCTAGAGCGGTGGAGCCATGGTTAAGGGCCATTCGGGTTCTTGGGCGGCAACAAATGCTGTGGTCGAGAGGCCAGCGGTGTCAAAATGCCTTAACCATAGTGCATGGGCATGCTTGACTTGGTGCGAGGAGCCGTAGGATGCACAGGAACCGGCCGTGCGGCAGCAAAGTCGTGTGTGCAAATATGGCAGTTCTTTTAGCCGTGGAGCCGAGGTTAAGTGCCATTCAGGCTCTCGAGTGATGGCAAACGCTATGGTAGAGAGGCCAGAGGTGTCAAAATGCCTTAACCATGGCGTACAGGCATGCTTGACTCAGAGCCGGGAGCCATAAAATGCGTTGGAACCAACCGTGCGGCAGCATGGTCGAGTGTGCAAATATGGCAGTTTTGGAGCCGTGGAGGCATGGTTAAGGGCCCTTCAGGCTCTCAGGTGATGGAAAACTCTATGGTGGAGAGGTGAGAGGCATCAAAATGGCTTAACCATGCCGTACGGGTGTGCTTGACCCGGTGCCGAGAGCCATAGGATGCACGGGATCCGGCCGTGCGGCGGCACGGTCGTGTGTGCAATTATGGATGTTCGGAGTCGTGGAGCTATAGTTAAGGGCCGTTCGGGCTCTCGGGTGATGACAAACATTGTGGTGGTGAGGCCAGAGGCATCAAAATGCCTTAACCATGGCGTACGGTCATGCTTGACCTAGTGTCAAGAGCTGTAGGACACGCACGAACCGGCTGTGCGCTAGCATATTCGTGTGTGCAAATATGGCAGTTCTAGAGCTGTGGAGCCATGGTTAAGGGCCATTCAGGTTCTTAGGCAGCAACAAACGCTGTGGTGGAGAGGCTAGAGGTGTCAAAATGCCTTAACCATGGTGTACGGGCATGCTTGACTCAGTGCCAGGAGCCATAGGATGCGTTGGAACTGACCGTGCGGCAGCATGGTCATGTGTGCAAATATGGCAGTTCTAGAGCCGTGGAGCCAAGGTTAAGGGCCGTTCAGGCTCTCGAGCGATGGCAAACGCTATGGTAGATAGGCCAGAGGTGTCAAAATGCCTTAACCATGGCGTACGGGCATGCTTGACTCGATCTTGAGAGCCATAGGATGCGTTGGAACCGACCGTGCGGCGGCATGGTCGTGTGTGCAAATATGGCGGTTTGCGGCCGTGGAGCCATGGTTAAGGGCCCTTCAGGCTCTCGGGTGATGAAAAACACTATGGTGGAGAGGTGAGAGGCATCAAAATGGCTTAACCATGGCGTACGGGCGTGCTTGACCCGGTGCCGAGAGCCGTAGGATGCACAGGATCCGGCTGTGCGGCAGCACAGTCGTGTGTGCAATTATGGATGTTCTGGAGTCGTGGAGCTATAGTTAAGGGCCGTTCGGGCTCTCAGGTGATGACAAATATTGTGGTGGTGAGGCCAGAGGCGTCAAAACACCTTAACCATGGCATACGGTCGTGCTTGACCTAGTGTCGAGAGATATAGGACATGCAGGAACTGGCTATGCGGTAGCATAGTCGTGTGTGCAAATATGGCAGTTCTAGAGCTGTGGAGCCATGGTTAAGGGCCATTCGGGTTCTTGAGCGGTAATAAACGCTGTGGTGGAGAGGCCAAAGGTGTTAAAACGCCTTAACCATGGTGCATGGGCGTGCTTGACTTGGTGCGAGGAGCCGTAGGACGCATAGGAACCGGCCGTGCGGCAGCAAAGTCTTGTGTGCAAATATGGCAGTTCTGGAGCCGTGGAGCCGAGGTTAAGGGCCGTTCAGGCTCTCGAGCGACGACAAACGCTATGGTAGAGAGGCCAGAGGTGTCAAAATGCCTTAACCATGGCGTACGGGCTTGCTTGACTCAGTGCCGGGAGCCATAGGACGCGTTGGAACCGACCATGCGGCAGCATGGTCGTGTGTGCAAATGTGGCTGTTTTACTGCCGTGGAGCCATGGTTAAGGGCCCTTCAGGGTCTCGGGTGATGGAAAACTCTATGGTGGAGAGGTGAGAGGCATCAAAATGGCTTAACCATGGCGTACGGGTGTGCTTGAACCGGTGCTGAGAGCCGTAGGATGCACAGGATCCGACCATGTGCCAGCACAGTCGTGTGTGCAATTATGGATGTTCTGGAGTCGTGGAGCTATAGTTAAGGGCCGTTCAGGCTCTCGGGTGATGACAAACATTGTGGTGGTGGGGCCAGAGGTGTCAAAATGCCTTAACCATGGCGTACAGGCATACTTGACTCAGAGCCGGGAGCCATAAAATGCGTTGGAACCGACCGTGCGGCAGCATGGTCGAGTGTGCAAATATGGCAGTTTTGGAGCCGTGGAGGCATGGTTAAGGGCCCTTCAGGCTCTTAGGTGATGGAAAACTCTATGGTGGAGAGGTGAGAGGCATCAAAATGGCTTAATCATGGCGTACAGGTGTGCTTGACCCGGTGCCGAGAGCCATAGGATGCACAGGATCCGACCGTGCGGCAGCACAGTCGTGTGTGCAATTATGGATGTTCTGGAGTCGTGGAGCTGTAGTTAAGGGCCGTTCAAGCTCTCGGGTGATGACAAACATTGTGGTGGTGAGGCCAGAGGGATCAAAACGCCTTAACCATGGCATACGGTCATGCTTGACCTAGTGTCAAGAGCTGCAGGACACGCACGAACCGGCTGTGCGGTAGCATATTTGTGTGTGCAAATATGGCAGTTCTAGAGCTGTGGAGCCATGGTTAAGGGCCATTCAGGTTCTCAGGTGGCAACAAACACTGTGGTGGACAGGCTAGAGGTGTCAAAATGCCTTAACCATGGCGTACGGGCATGCTTGACTCAGTGCCAGGAGCCATAGGATGCGTTGGAACTGACCGTGCGGCAGCATGGTCGTGTGTGCAAATATGGCGGTTACGGAGCCGTGGAGCCAAGGTTAAGGGCCGTTCGGGCTCTTGAGCGATGGCAAATGCTATGGTAGAGAGGCCGAGGTGTCAAAATGCCTTAACCATTGCATACGGGCATGCTTGACTCGGTCCGAGAGCCATAGGATGCGTTGGAACCGACCGTGCGGCGGCATGGTCGTGTGTGCAAATATGGCGGTTTTGCGGCCGTGGAGCTGTGGTTAAGGGCCCTTCGGGCTCTCGGGTGATGAAAAACACTATGGTGGAGAGGTGAGAGGCATCAAAATGGCTTAACCATGGCGTACGGGCGTGCTTCACCCGGTGCCAAGAGCCGTAGGATGCACGGGATCCGGGCGTGCGGCGGCACGGTCGTGTGTGCAATTATGGATGTTCGGAGTCGTGGAGCTATAGTTAAGGGCCGTTCGGGCTCTCGGGTGATGACAAATATTGTGGTGGTGAGGCCGGGGCGTCAAAACGCCTTAACCATGGCATACGGTCGTGCTTGACCTAGTGTCGAGAGCTATAGGACATGCGAACAGGCTATGCGGTAGCATAGTCGTGTGTGCAAATATGGCAGTTCTAGAGCTGTGGAGCCATGGTTAAGGGCCATTCGGGTTCTTGAGCGGTAATAAACGCTGTGATGGAGAGGCCAAAGGTGTTAAAACGCCTTAACCATGGTGCATGGGCGTGCTTGACTTGGTGCGAGGAGCCGTAGGACGCATAGGAACTGGCCGTGCGGCAGCAAAGTCTTGTGTGCAAATATGGCGCTTCGGAGCCGTGGAGCCGGTTAAGGGCCGTTCGGCTCTCGAGCGACGACAAACGCTATGGTAGAGAGGCCGGAGGTGTCAAAATGCCTTAACCATGGCGTACGGGCTTGCTTGACTCGGTCTTGGAGCCATAGGACGCGTTGGAACCGACCATGCGGCAGCATGGTCGTGTGTGCAAATGTGGCAATTTTACTGCCGTGGAGCCATGGTTAAGGGCCCTTCAGGGTCTCGGGTGATGGAAAACTCTATGGTGGAGAGGTGAGAGGCATCAAAATGGCTTAACCATGGCGTACGGGTGTGCTTGAACCGGTGCCGAGAGCCGTAGGATGCACGGGATCCGGCCATGCGCCGGCACGGTCGTGTGTGCAATTATGGATGTTCTCGGAGTCGTGGAGCTATAGTTAAGGGCCGTTCGGGCTCTCGGGTGATGACAAACATTGTGGTGGTGGGGCCGGGGTGTCAAAATGCCTTAACCATGGCATACGGTCGTGCTTGACCTAGTGTCGAGAGCTGTAGGACACGTAGGAACCGGGCCGTGCGGTAGCATAGTCGTGTGTGCAAATATGGTAGTTCTAGAGCGGTGGAGCCATGGTTAAGGGCCATTCGGGTTCTTGGGCGGCAACAAATGCTGTGGTCGAGAGGCCGGCGGTGTCAAAATGCCTTAACCATAGTGCATGGGCGTGCTTGACTTGGTGCGAGGAGCCGTAGGATGCGCGAGGAACCGGCCGTGCGGCGAAGAAAGTCGTGTGTGCAAATATGGCGGTTCGGAGCCGTGGAGCCGAGGTTAAGTGCCGTTCGGGCTCTCGAGTGATGGCAAACGCTATGGTAGAGAGGCCGAGGGTGTCAAAATGCCTTAACCATGGGGTACGGGCATGCTTGACTCGGAGAGCGGGAGCCATAAAATGCGTTGGAACCGACCGTTCGGCAAAGCATGGTCGAGTGTGCAAATATGGCAGTTTTGGAGCCGTGGAGGCATGGTTAAGGGCCCTTCGGGCTCTCGGGTGATGGAAAACTCTATGGTGGAGAGGTGAGAGGCATCAAAATGGCTTAACCATGGCGTACAGGTGTGCTTGACCCGGTGCCGAGAGCCATAGGATGCACAGGATCCAACCGTGCGGCAGCACAGTCATGTGTGCAATTATGGATGTTCTGGAGTCGTGGAGCTGTAGTTAAGGGCCGTTCAAGCTCTCGGGTGATGACAAACATTGTGGTGGTGAGGCCAGAGGCATCAAAACACCTTAACCATGGCATACGGTCATGCTTGACCTAGTGTCAAGAGCTGTAGGACACGCACGAACCGGCTGTGCGGTAGCATATTCGTGTGTGCAAATATGGCAGTTCTAGAGATGTGGAGCCATGGTTAAGGGCCATTCAGGTTCTCAGGCGGCAACAAATGCTGTGGTGGAGAGGCTAGAGGTGTCAAAATGCCTTAACCATGGCGTACGAGCATGCTTGACTCAGTGCCAGGAGCCATAGGATGCGTTGGCCGGCCGTGCGGCAAAGCATGGTCGTGTGTGCAAATATGGCGGTTCGGAGCCATGGAGCCAAGGTTACGGGCCGTTCGGGCTCTTGAGCGATGGCAAATGCTATGTTAGAGAGGCCGAGGTGTCAAAATGCCTTAACCATGGCGTACGGGCATGCTTGACTCGGTGCCGAGAGCCATAGGATGCGTTGGAACCGACCGTGCGGCAGCATGGTCGTGTGTGCAAATATGGCGGTTTTGCGGCCGTGGAGCCGTGGTTAAGGGCCCTTCGGGCACTTGGGTGATGAAAAACTCTATGGTGGAGAGGTGAGAGGCATCAAAATGGCTTAACCATGGCGTACGGGTGTGCTTGACCCGGTGCCGAGAGCCATAGGATGCACGGGATCCGGCCGTGCGGCAGCACGACAAATGTGTGTGCAATTATGGATGTTCTGAGTCGTGGAGCTATAGTTAAGGGCCGTTCGGGCTCTCGGGTGATGACAAACATTGTGGTGGTGAGGCCGGAGGCATCAAAATGCCTTAACCATGGCATACGGTCATGCTTGACCTAGTGTCAAGAGCTATAGGACACGCACGAACCGGGCTGGCGGTAGCATATTCGTGTGTGCAAATATGGCGGTTCTAGAGCCGTGGAGCCATGGTTAAGGGCCATTCGGGTTCTCGGGGCGGCAACAAACGCTGTGGTGGAGAGGCTAGAGGTGTCAAAATGCCTTAACCATGGCGTATGGGCATGCTTGACTCGTGCGGGAGCCATAGGATGCGTTGGAACCGGCCGTGCGGCGGCATGGTCGTGTGTGCAAATATGGCAGTTCTAGAGCCGTGGAGCCAAGGTTAAGGGCCGTTCAGGCTCTCGAGCGATGGCAAACGCTATGGTAGAGAGGCCAAAGGTGTCAAAATGCCTTAACCATGGCATACGGGCATGCTTGACTCAGTGCCGAGAGCCATAGGATGCGTTGGAACCGACCGTGCGGCAGCATGGTCATGTGTGCAAATATGGCAGTTTTGCAGCCGTGGAGCTGTGGTTAAGGGCCCTTCAGGCTCTCGGGTGATGAAAAACTCTATGGTGGAGAGGTGAGAGGCATCAAAATGGCTTAACCATGGCGTACGGGCGTGCTTGACCGGATGCCGAGAGCCGTAGGATGCACAGGATCCGGCTGTGCGGCAGCACAGTCGTGTGTGCAATTATGGATGTTCTGGAGTCGTGGAGCTATAGTTAAGGGCCGTTCGGGCTCTCGGGTGATGACAAATATTGTGGTGGTGAGTCCAGAGGCGTCAAAATGCCTTAACCATGGCATACGGTCGTGCTTGAGCTAGTGTCGAGAGCTATAGGACATGCAGGAACCGGGCCGTGCGGTAGCATAGTCGTGTGTGCAAATATGGCGGTTCTAGAGCCGTGGAGCCATGGTTAAGGGCCATTCGGGTTCTCGGGCGGTAATAAACGCTGTGGTGGAGAGGCCAAAGGTGTTAAAATGCCTTAACCATGGTGCATGGGCGTGCTTGACTTGGTGCGAGGAGCCGTAGGACGCATAGGAACCGACCGTGCGGCAGCAAAGTCGTGTGTGCAAATATGGCAGTTCTGGAGTCGTGGAGCCGAGGTTAAGGGCCGTTCAGGCTCTCGAGCGGCGACAAATGCTATGGTAGAGAGGCCAGAGGTGTCAAAATGCCTCAACCATGGCGTACGGGCTTGCTTGACTCGGTCGGGAGCCATAGGATGCGTTGGAACCGACCATGCGGCAGCATGGTCGTGTGTGCAAATGTGGCAGTTTTACCGCCGTGGAGCCATGGTTAAGGGCCCTTCAGGCTCTCGGGTGATGGAAAACTCTATGGTGGAGAGGTGAGAGGCATCAAAATGGCTTAACCATGGCGTACGGGTGTGCTTGAACCGGTGTCGAGAGCCGTAGGATGCACAGGATCCGGCCGTGCGCCAGCACAGTCGTGTGTGCAATTATGGATGTTCTGGAGTTATGGAGCTATAGTTAACTGCCGTTCAGGCTCTCGGGTGATGACAAACATTGTGGTGGTGGGGCCAGAGGTGTCAAAACGCCTTAACCATGGCATACGGTCGTGCTTGACCTAGTGTCGAGAGCTGTAGGACACGTAGGAACCGGTTGTGCGGTAGCATAGTCGTGTGTGCAAATATGGCAGTTCTAGAGCGGTGGAGCCATGGTTAAGGGCCATTCGGGTTCTTGGGCGGCAACAAATGCTGTGGTCGAGAGGCCAGCGGTGTCAAAACGCCTTAACCATAGTGCATGGGCGTGCTTGACTTGGTGCGAGGAGGCGTAGGATGCGCAGGAACCGGGCGTGTGGCAGCAAAGTCGTGTGTGCAAATATGGCAGTTCTGGAGCCGTGGAGCCGAGGTTAAGTGCCGTTTAGGCTCTCGAGTGATGGCAAATGCTATGGTAGAGAGGCCAGAGGTGTCAAAATGCCTTAACCATGGCGTACGGGCATGCTTGACTCGAGCGGAGCCATAAAATGCGTTGGAACCGACCGTGCGGCGGCATGGTCGAGTGTGCAAATATGGCGGTTTTGGAGCCGTGGAGGCATGGTTAAGGGCCCTTCGGGCTCTCGGGTGATGGAAAACTCTATGGTGGAGAGGTGAGAGGCATCAAAATGGCTTAACCATGGCGTACGGGTGTGCTTGACCCGGTGCCGAGAGCCATAGGATGCACGGGGATCCGGCCGTGCGGCAGCACGGTCGTGTGTGCAATTATGGATGTTCGGAGTCGTGGAGCTATAGTTAAGGGCCGTTCAAGCTCTCGGGTGATGACAAACATTGTGGTGGTGAGGCCGGGAGGCATCAAAACGCCTTAACCTTGGCATACGGTCATGCTTGACCTAGTGTCAAGAGCTATAGGGACACGCACGAACCGGCGTGCGGTAGCATATTCGTGTGTGCAAATATGGCGGTTCTAGAGCTGTGGAGCCATGGTTAAGGGCCATTCGGGTTCTCGGGCGGCAACAAACGCTGTGGTGGAGAGGCTAGAGGTGTCAAAATGCCTTAACCATGGCGTACGGGCATGCTTGACTCGGTGCGGGAGCCATAGGATGCGTTGGAACCGGCCGTGCGGCAGGCATGGTCGTGTGTGCAAATATGGCGGTTCTAGAGCCGTGGAGCCAAGGTTAAGGACCGTTCGGGCTCTCGAGCAATGGCAAACACTATGGTAGAGAGGCCGAGAGGTGTCAAAATGCCTTAACCATGGCGTACGGGCATGCTTGACTCGGTGCCGAGAGCCATAGGATGCGTTGGAACCGACCGTGCGGCGGCATGGTCGTGTTTGCAAATATGGCGTTTTGCGGCCGTGGAGCGTGGTTAAGGGCCCTTCGGGCTCTCGGGTGATGAAAAACTCTATGGTGGAGAGGTAAGAGGCATCAAAATGGCTTAACCATGGCGTAGGGGCGTGCTTGACCCGGTGCCGAGAGCCGTAGGATGCACGGGATCCGGCCGTGCGGCAAGACGTCGTGTGTGCAATTATGGATGTTCTAGTCGTGGAGCTATGGTTAAGGGCCCTTCGGGCTCTCGGGTGATGACAAACTTTGTGGTGGAGAGGCCAGAGGCATCAAAATGCCTTAACCATGGCATACGGTCGTGCTTGACCTAGTGTCGAGAGCTGTAGGATGCGTAGGAACCGGCCGTGCGGTAGCATAGTCGTGTGTGCAAATATGGCAGTTCTAGAGCCGTGGAGCCATGGTTAAGGGCCATTCGGGTTCTTGGGCGGCAACAAATGCTGTGGTCGAGAGGCCGGCGGTGTCAAAATGCCTTAACCATAGTGCATGGGCGTGCTTGACTTGGTGCGAGGAGCCGTAGGATGCGCGAGGAACCGGCCGTGCGGCGGAAAGTCGTGTGTGCAAATATGGCGGTTCGGAGCCGTGGAGCCGAGGTTAAGTGCCGTTTAGGCTCTCGAGTGACGGCAAACGCTATGGTAGAGAGGCCAGTGGTGTCAAAATGCCTTAACCATGGCGTACAGGCATGCTTGACTCAGAGCCGGGAGCCATAAAATGCGTTGGAACCGACCGTGCGGTAGCATGGTCGAGTGTGCAAATATGGCAGTTTTGGAGCCATGGAGGCATGGTTAAGGGCCCTTCAGGCTCTCAGGTGATGGAAAACTCTATGGTGGAGAGGTGAGAGGCATCAAAATGGCTTAACCATGGCGTACAGGCGTGCTTGACCCGGTGCCGAGAGCCATAGGATGCACAGGATCCGACCGTGCGGCAGCACAGTCATGTGTGCAATTATGGATGTTTTGGAGTCGTGGAGCTGTAGTTAAGGGCCGTTCAAGCTCTCGGGTGATGACAAACATTGTGGTGGTGAGGCCAGTGGCATCAAAACGCCTTAACCATGGCATACGGTCATGCTTGACCTAGTGTCAAGAGCCGTAGGACACGCACGAACCGGGCGTGCGGTAGCATATTCGTGTGTGCAAATATGGCGCTTCTAGAGCTGTAGAGCCATGGTTAAGGGCCATTCGGTTCTCGAGCAGCAACAAATGCTGTGGTGGAGAGGCTAGAGGTGTCAAAATGCCTTAACCATGGCGTACGGGCATGCTTGACTCAGTGCCAGGAGCCATAGGATGCGTTGGAACCGGCCGTGCGGCAGCATGGTCGTGTGTGCAAATATGGCAGTTCTAGAGCCGTGGAGCCATGGTTAAGGGCCGTTCAGGCTCTCGAGCGATGGCAAACACTATGGTAGAGAGGCCAGAGGTGTCAAAATGCCTTAACCATGGCGTACGGGCATGCTTGACTCGGTCGAGAGCCATAGGATGCGTTGGAACCGGCCGTGCGGCGGCATGGTCGTGTGTGTAAATATGGCGTTTTGCGGCCATGGAGCGTGGTTAAGGGCCCATCGGGCTCTCGGGTGATGAAAAACTCTATGGTGGAGAGGTGAGAGGCATCAAAATAGCTTAACCATGGCGTACGGGCGTGCTTGACCCGGTGCCAAGAGCCGTAGGATGCACGGGATCCGGGCGTGCGGCGGCACGGTCGTGTGTGCAATTATGGATGTTCGGTCGTGGAGCTATAGTTAAGGGCCGTTCGGGCTCTCGGGTGATGACAAATATTGTGGTGGTGAGGCCGGAGGTGTCAAAATGCCTTAACCATGGCATACGGTCGTGCTTGACCTAGTGTCGAGAGCTATAGGACATGCGAGGAACCGGGCCGTGCGGTAGCATAGTCGTGTGTGCAAATATGGCGGTTCTAGAGCGCGTGGAGCCATGGTTAAGGGCCATTCGGGTTCTCGGGCGGTAATAAACGCTGTGGTGGAGAGGCCAAAGGTGTTAAAATGCCTTAACCATGGTGCATGGGCATGCTTGACTTGGTGCGAGGAGCCGTAGGACGCATAGGAACCGACCGTGCGGCAGCAAAGTCGTGTGTGCAAATATGGCAGTTCTGGAGTCGTGGAGCCGAGGTTAAGGGCCGTTCAGGCTCTCAAGTGACGACAAATGCTATGGTAGAGAGGCCAGAGGTGTCAAAATGCCTTAACCATGGCGTACGGGCTTGCTTGACTCAGCGCCGGGAGCCATAGGACGCGTTGGAACCGACCATGCGGCAGCATGGTCGTGTGTGCAAATGTGGCAGTTTTACCGCCGTGGAGCCATGGTTAAGGGCCCTTCAGGGTCTCGGGTGATGGAAAACTCTATGGTGGAGAGGTGAGAGGCATCAAAATGGCTTAACCATGGCGTACGGGTGTGCTTGAACCGGTGTCGAGAGCCGTAGGATGCACGGGATCCGGCCGTGCGCCGGCACGGTCGTGTGTGCAATTATGGATGTTCGAGTCGTGGAGCTATAGTTAAGGGCCGTTCGGGCTCTCGGGTGATGACAAACATTGTGGTGGTAGGGCCAGAGGTGTCAAAATGCCTTAACCATGGCATACGGTTGTGCTTGACCTAGTGTCGAGAGCTGTAGGACACGTAGGAACCGGCTGTGCGGTAGCATAGTCATGTGTGCAAATATGGAAGTTCTAGAGCGGTGGAGCCATGGTTAAGGGCCATTCGGGTTCTTGGGCGGCAACAAATGCTATGGTCGAGAGGCCAGCGGTGTCAAAATGCCTTAACCATAGTGCATGGGCGTGCTTGACTTGGTGCGAGGAGCCGTAGGATGCGCAGGAACCGGCCGTGTGGCAGCAAAGTCGTGTGTGCAAATATGGCAGTTCTGGAGCCGTGGAGCCGAGGTTAAGTGCCGTTCAGGCTCTCGAGTGACGGCAAACACTATGGTAGAGAGGCTAGAGGTGTCAAAATGCCTTAACCATGGCGTACAGGCATGCTTGACTCAGAGCCGGGAGCCATAAAATGCGTTGGAACCGACCGTGCGGCAGCATGGTCGAGTGTGCAAATATGGCAGTTTTGGAGCCGTGGAGGCATGGTTAAGGGCCCTTTAGGCTCTCAGGTGATGGTAAACTCTATGGTGGAGAGGTGAGAGGCATCAAAATGGCTAAACCATGGCGTACAGGCGTGCTTGACCCGGTGCCGAGAGCCATAGGATGCACAGGATCCGACCGTGCGGCAGCACAGTCGTGTGTGCAATTATGGATGTTCTGAAGTCGTGGAGCTGTAGTTAAGGGCGGTTCAGGCTCTCGGGTGATGACAAACATTGTGGTGGTGAGGCCGGAGGCATCAAAATGCCTTAACCATGGCATACGGTCATGCTTGACCTAGTGTCAAGAGCTGTAGGACACGCACGAACCGGGCAGTGCGGTAGCATATTCGTGTGTGCAAATATGGCGGTTCTAGAGCTGTGGAGCCATGGTTAAGGGCCATTCGGGTTCTCGAGGCGGCAACAAACGCTGTGGTGGAGAGGCTAGAGGTGTCAAAATGCCTTAACCATGGCGTACGGGCATGCTTGACTCGGTGCCGGGAGCCATAGGATGCGTTGAACCGACCGTGCGGGCGGCATGGTCGTGTGTGCAAATATGGCGGTTCGGAGCCGTGGAGCCAAGGTTAAGGGCCGTTCGGGCTCTCGAGCGATGGCAAACGCTATGGTAGAGAGGCCGAGAAGGTGTCAAAATGCCTTAACCATGGCGTACGGCCGAGAGCCATAGGATGCGTTGGAACCGACCGTGCGGCGGCATGGTCGTGTGTGCAAATATGGCGGTTTGCGGCCGTGGAGCCGTGGTTAAGGGCCCTTCGGGCTCTCGGGTGATGAAAAACTCTATGGTGGAGAGGTGAGAGGCATCAAAATGGCTTAGCCATGGCGTACGGGCGTGCTTGACCCGGTGCCGAGAGCCGTAGGATGCACGGGATCCGGGCGTGCGGCGGCACGGTCGTGTGTGCAATTATGGATGTTCTGGAGTCATGGAGCTATAGTTAAGGGCCGTTCGGGCTCTCGGGTGATGACAAATATTGTGGTGGTGAGGCCAGAGGCATCAAAACGCCTTAACCATTTCCTACGGTCATGCTTGACCTAGTGTCGAGAGCTATAGGACATGCGGAACCGGGCGTGCGGTAGCATAGTCGTGTGTGCAAATATGGCGGTTCTAGAGCCGTGGAGCCATGGTTAAGGGCCATTCGGGTTCTCGGGCGGTAATAAACGCTGTGGTGGAGAGGCCAAAGGTGTTAAAACGCCTTAACCATGGTGCATGGGCGTGCTTGACTTGGTGCGAGGAGCCGTAGGACGCATAGGAACCGGCCGTGCGGCGGCAAAGTCGTGTGTGCAAATATGGCGGTTACGGGGCCATGGAGCCGAGGTTAAGGGCCGTTCGGGCACTCGAGCGACGACAAACGCTATGGTAGAGAGGCCGGAGGTGTCAAAATGCCTTAACCATGGCGTACGGGCTTGCTTGACTCGGTCTTAGGGAGCCATAGGACGCGTTGGAACCGACCATGCGGTAGCATGGTCGTGTGTGCAAATGTGGCGGTTTTCCGCCGTGGAGCCATGGTTAAGGGCCCTTCGGGCTCTCGGGTGATGGAAAACTCTATGGTGGTGTTGGGGGCGGGAGTGGAATTGGCCACCCCGTCCCCCTAATCGTATACGCCTCATGTGTTTAATGTGCGCGAGTGCGAGCGATAAGCGGGGAAGACGCGCATCCGGCGTCGCGCCCGGGCGGAAACCCCGATAAACGCGGGAAGGCGCGCATCCGGCGTCCCGCGCCGAGCGGAAACCCCGATAGTGCGGGACATCGCGCATCCGGCGCGGGCCAGCGGAAACCGCGATAAGGGAAGGCGCGCATCCGGCGCCCACGCCGAGCGGAAGCCCCGATAGCGCGAGAAGACGCGCATCCGGCGCCCCGCCGGCGGAAACCCCGATAAGCGGGGAAGGCGCGCATCCGGCGTCGGCGCCGAGGCGGAAACCCCGATAGCGCGGGAAGGCGCGCATCCGGCGTCCACGCCGGGGAAACCCCGATAGCGGGGAAGGCGCGCATCCGGCGTCGGCGTCGCCCGGGCGAAAGCCCGCGGGGAAGGCGCGCATTCGGCTTTAGGCCCGGCGCATTCGGCGGGCCCAGGCGGGAAGGAGAGCCCGGATGTGTCCTTGTCGGTGGTTAACCGACAAATGTGGGCCCTCGGGCCATTTACTTGTCTGCCCCGTGTCGGCCGCTCCTGTACGTTGAAATTAGGGTTGCCAGGGGCATTCCTGTACAAAATGCCACATGGCTTCCTATAAGTAGACCCCTCTGGGGACGTTGTAAGGGACTTCTGGACTCCGTGCGTTTTAGCCGGAGCACAAGGAATTTAAGGTTCGTGTTGTTCGTTTCGTTTTGTACTTCTACGTTTCCATTATCACCTGTTTTGGTCCTTCAGGGGGTGCAACCCCAAAGGTCCGAAACAACATTGGCGCCCACCGTGGTTGTCGCCCGGACTTGTCATGCCACCCAAGGGAAAAGGTAGAAGTTCAAGAAAGCAAATGCCGACCATCAACGAGATCATTCCTTCAGCAATAGCCGGTTCGGATCCGGTACTCCCCGAAGCCACTGCATCAGGGGCGGCACCTCCGCCACCGAACCCGACGCCCCCGCGGCCAGATTCGGCCACCGAAGAAAACGCAAATCGGGCGGTGACGGAACGCCGATCCCGCCCAATGTGGAAGCCGTAGTCGCCGAGGGGGCGGAGGAAGACGCGGAGGATGACCCGGACCCAACAGCCCCGAATGCGGTGGACGCGCGATCTTTGCGGAGATTCCAAGCCGTTAAAGCCGCCGGATGAGCACACAACCCGAATCGAAGAGCTAAAGGCATACCGTGACCGGTTGCAAGGAGACATCGAAGCAAGAAACGGGATAACAAAGGACCCGGGTAGCGGTCGATCACGCGGCAAGAGAAGCGAAAGGTTACGGCGGGAGATTCGAGGCACTTGGAGCAAGAACCGAAACTGAGAGCGAGGTCAGATATCTGGGTTCGGCCTCGTGCAAGGGGGCCCCGGATATGGTTGACATGGCGTCCCCTTTGTCCCCTGAGCTCCAAAAGTACCCATGGCCACCGGGGTACAAGCCCAAAATCCCGCACTTCAATGGCAAATCCAATCCCAGAAGGTTTATATCAAGTTACGAGGCTGTAGTATATTCAGCAGGAGGCAACGAATCCTTACTGGCCAAGACTTTGATTCTGGCAATGCAAGACGTGGCACATGATTGGTACATGTCCCTGCGTCCATTATCCATTCGGTCATGGAGGCGAGGCGAAAGAGGAGTCAGGCAACATTTCGGGGCTTCAAACCGACAAGAAAACCATTATGGATCTGCTCACTTTGTATCAACCGGATGACGAGCCAATGGCCAAGTACACAGAACGCATCATCCGGATGCGGGCACAAGTCCCGAATGTGTCGATGAAACGGTCATCGCTTCGGCCATCGAGGCCTCAAAATTGGGCCGTGCGCCGAAGTGTTGACCGGGAGGTACCCAAAACGTAAAGCGGTTGTTCGATGAGATGAGAAAATTCGCCATTTCGGAGGAAGACTGCGAAGCGCAAGGTATCAAGAAACAGCCTCAAACAAAACACCCCGAAGCAGAATCAGTAGAAGTGGGGACAGAATCAAGGTTACGTCAACAACCTTCAGGAGGAGTCACCCAACCCTGCACCCCTGAAGCAAAACGATAGCCAGTTCCATGAAACCCGGGGAGGAGGACAGCAGAACCGGGGGGGGCCGTGCTAACAGAGGCGGACGAGGTCAAGGGCGCAATGGCGGCGCCCCGAAAACGCCATATTGTTGCGTGTGTGGCGAAAACAAGGGACATTTCACCAGAGACTGCAAATACACGCAGCAGGCCAAAGAGCAGAAGGAAAGAGATGACGCTATAGGGAAGTCCGAACCCACAAAGCTTGTATTCCACACGGCACCGTCACAACATTACGCTTTCCCCCATCAAATGGCTGCCTTCCAAACTGGGCAGCCGGGGAATCCGTACCTCGCCCCACATGTTCATGCACATTGGGGAGGGCCACCAAGCATGCAGTACCAACAATACCAGCAGCCGATGATTGCGCATCCGATGCCAGTATCGGCTGTGGCTTCTTCCTCAGCACCTACCGAGAATAGACAGCAGCAGCAACAGGCAGCAAAGCAAGAAACTTCCAACGAGTTGCAGATCGTACACACTGTAGCACCCGCGAATGTGATGCCATCCAACGGGCACATATACGCCATCATTGGAGGTTCCAATATAGAGCACGACAGCAAGAGAACGCGAAGAGAATATCAAAGGCGCGTGTTGGCAGTATCATCAGCCGCTCCAGCGAATCGGGCCGCGTGGAAGCTCCAGCCCATCACCTTCACTGAAGAAGATAATCAGGTCCGGGATTACCCGCACTATGACGCTTTCGTGGCCACTGCTTTCGTAGCCGGGTACACCTTGCACAACATTCTGATTGACAATGGGAGTTCGGCGGACATCTTGTTCACCAAAGCATACGACAGCATGAAACTCGACAGGCGATCGCTTGATCAGGCGGGCAATGCCCTATTTGGTTTTGGTGGCAAGAAAATAGACGCACTTGGGAAGAAGACACTCACGATAGCGTTCAGCGAAGGAGAGAAAGTGCGGGCGGAAGAGATATCGTTCGATGTGGTACAAATGGAATACCCATATACGGCAATCTTCGGAAGAGGGATCATAAACAAGTTTGACATCATAATCAAGCGAGCTACTTGTGCATGAAGTTGCCCTCCCTTTCGGGTAATCACGGTGCACGGCGATCAAATCGCAGCGAGAAAGATAGATGGCAAACCTATACCGGGATACAAAGATGGTGCACGAGGTAAAAAAGCACGCAAGGAAAGAGGACGATAATGAAGCCCCGGAGCGGAAAGAGCGGAGAGCGAGCCGGACGAGGGCACAAGAAGGGTGCCTCTATCGGCAAAACCGCCGGATCGGTGCGTGCATATCGGGGCAAGTCCGTCGGAACGGGACGCGGGAGCTGGGCATTTACGGGCGAGAACAAGGACGTATTCGCGTGGACCACTAAAGACCTCAAGGGGTTGACGGGGAACTAGCACAGCACGGTCTCAACATTAGCAAAACAAAGAAAAGCCAAGGAAGCAAAAGTTGAGGAAGATGTCATCCGAAAGAGCGACAGCGGCCCGCGAAGTGCAAAGGCTTTTGGACGCGATGTGATAAGGCCGGTGCGATCCGGAATGGCTAGCCAATGTGGTAATGGTCAAGAAGAAAAGCGGCAAATAGCGCATGTGCGTGGATTTCACGAGATCTAAACAAACATTGCCCTAAAGACCCATACCCACTACCGCGGATCGACAAGGCCGGTCGATATCGCGTCGGGTTGCGAGCATTAAGTTTATTGGATTGTTTCTCGGTACCATCGGATATGGCTGAATGAAGAGGATCAAGAGAAAACAAGTTTTATCACTCCGGGGGGACCTTTTGCTACAAGCGCATGCCCGAGGGACTGCGCAATGCAGGCCCTACTTTCTCCCGAATGACGGACGAGGTCTTTAGGGAGCGAAAAAAAGAGGAAAAACCTAGTCGCATACGTGGACGATATAGTGGTGAAGAGCGATAAAAAAAGCACACACATCGAGGATCTAAAGGAAACTTTTGTGAACCTTCGAGCAAAGCGGCACGAAGCTAAACCCGGAAAAATGCATATTCGGGGTTAGCAAGGGCAAGATGTTGGGATGTCGAGTATCGGCCGAGGCATAGAAGCTAACCCGACAAGATTGCCGCTATCGTGAACATGAGACCGCCCGAGACTAAGAAGCAGGTGCGAGAAGCTCACCGGCGGGATCGCCGCTCTAGGGAGGTTCATATCCGAAGCGAACGGGGACTTCCGTTTTTCCGCATCCTAAAAAATTCGGAAGGTTTCGGATGGGGCCGGATCGCGCGCGCATTCGATGACCTAAAAGATTACTGTCAAAGGCCACGACATTATCGAGCTCATCACCGGATGCGATCTTGCTACTATATGTAGCAAGCATCCCCGCCGCGGTGAGTGCGGTCCCGGTGGAAGAAAAAGAGAACGAGGGGAAGTTACAGCAGTTCCCAATCTACTTTGTATCAGAAGCGTTGACATCAGCAAAGGCAAACTATTCCGAGCTGGAGAAAATCGCGTATGCAGTGGTCATGGCGTCGCGGAAGCTCAAGCACTATTTTCAGGCTCACCACATTCGGGTCTTGTCGGCTCAGCCCCTAGACGCCCTGTTCAGAAACGCAGAGGCGGTAGGGCGGATAGGCAAGTGGGCGGCTGAGCTGAATGAATATGTCATTGACTTCGAGCACAGATCGGCCATCAAATCTCAGGTCATAGCGGACTTCATCGCAGATTGGACCCCTTGTGGGGATAACACTACTCTCGGCTTCGAGGAACCGGAATGGACGGTGCACACGGATGGAGCCCGGTGTTCGAGTGGAGAGGCATATCCGCGGTATTGACACCTCCAACCGGCCCAAAGCCGCGATACGCCGCAAGGTTACGATCGCACCACCAACAACACACCGAATACGAGGCGGTTCTGGGTCTCGAAACTCCGGGCGCTAGGAATCCGAAGATGCGTCATCAAGTCTCGATTCGCAAGTAATTGTGGGGCACATCCGAAAGGAATACACAAAAAAGGAACCGGCTCGGCCGGTATCCGGAGGCCGTCCGGCGAATGGAGAAATACTTCCTTGGTTTCACTCGCAATACATTCCAAGGGCGGACAACACGAGAGGCGGATCGGCGGCAAAAGCTGCGGCCCGAACACTCCCTTGCCCGCCGATGTTTTCTACCAAGTCTTGACGGCCGCGCGGTGCGGATGGAGGAGGAGCGACCGGCGGTAATTCACGCTATCACGAGTGACGACGGAGAGCACCGATATGGGCATTCATTTTGGAACTTATGAGCCGGAGACGAAGCGGCTGACAAAGGATGGAGTCCGAACCAAGCAATACTCCATAATCGAAGAGAATGTCATACAAGGAGGGAGTCGTAGCGCCACTGCGAAGTGCATCGGCCCGGAACGAGGGGTCCGGCTTTTGCACGACATACATTCGGGAACTTGCGGGGCCCATAGAGGTCCGCATGAAATCGCTCACAGGGCAATGAGACAAGGCTTTTATTGGCCAACCGCTATCGAGGACGCCAAGCGATTGGTGAAATCATGCCTGGGCTGCCAGAAGTTCGCAAAATACCGAGGGCCCCACAAATCTAACCTCCACGATATGCCCAACTTGGCCGTTGTAGAGATGGGGCATCGACATAGTCGGACCGCTTCCGCCGGCGCCGGAAATCTGAAATTCAACTGCCGTGGCTCGGAATACTTCACCAAATGGGTTGAAGCTAAGGCGTTGGCGACAATATCATCTCGGCACCTTAGTCAACTTTGTGTGGCGAGAAATCATCTGCGAGATTTGGGGTACCATCCTACATAACGGTGGACAACGGGAAGCGGTTGACGGCACCAAGTTCGAACTTTCGTGAAGACACGGGATCAAACGACGTTTGCTTCGATAAATCACCCGAGAATCGAACGGCGCGGTGGAACGGGTCAACGGTGACATTTTCACTACCATATCAAAGACCCTCGAAAACACCGAGAAGAAAGGTAGATGGGCTCAAGAGTTAACGGCTACGGTTTGGGGGCACAATATATCCAAGTCGCGCGCAACCTGGTTTCACGCCTTTCGAGACTTCTCTTCGGGGAAGAAGCCGTTACCCCGAAAGAGGTTCGGGCTGGGATCTTTTCGAACGAGATCATGGCCACTACCCCCGAACAACGATACACTCGGCTCGAAACGGCCGACTCGCTAAGGCTTCGGGCGGCGGAAAACCTCGACGGATACCATCGGGAAACAAAGACTTGGAGAGATAAAAAAGTCTTGAGGCGGTCATCAACCCGGGAGATATGGTCCTTATTCGGCAACCCGACAAGCAAGGCAAATTGCAATCGCCGTGGTACGGGCCGTACATCGTCGCGAGAATGGTAAAAGAAGGAGTCTACACGCCGGTGAAGGAGGACGGCACGAGTCCAGCCACACTGAACGCCGACAACCTACGCCGCTTTAACCCATGAAATTGCCCCACGGGGGTTGTAATTTTCTTTTCTTAATTCTACGGAACACAATTCGGGCGCGCTCTTTTTCCTCGCAGGGGAAGCCTTTTCGGAGGTGTGAGGTTTTTTAATGAGGCGTCCCTATGTACCCCTGTTTAACACTTTTCAATTCACGTTTCCCCTAAAGTGTGGATGCGTAACGTCTTCTCCGATCCGAAAAAGTCAGTGCCATATGTGTCACTGACCCTATTCGGAGAAGTTTTTGTCAGGTTGCAAGCAACCAAAAGCCAAAAACGGCTAGTAAACTCAGCAAAACGCTGAAGCATCACGAATGCGCCAAACAACCCAAATGCACGAAACAAAACGCTGCAGGCGAACTCGGCAAAAATGCTGAAGTATCGCGAAATTGGCAAAAGGCCGAATGAGTTGCAAACAAGCAATTTTCATCTGCAAGCTCAAACTTCTTATTCATCATATTCGGATGCTGTAATTACACCGGAAGCGCTTGTGGCGTTTAATCTCACAATCAAGAGCAACAAACCCTCTACATCGAGCAATGCCTCGAGAATATGCGCGACTACAGCTCCTCGGACTCTCGAAAGGAGCGCTGTACTGCACCATGATCGGGCAAACGTCACCCGAATGCGTCGTACATTACAAGCAAAAGGGCCGAAAGCCTATGCCAGATACGGTTAGTGAGGGCTGAGTAGTGAATGCAGCATTTGGCATGATGACACCGCAAATCCCAAAACCTCCCATTCCAAAGCATGACTTAAAGCGGGGTATGCGGTTGCTAAAGCAAAAATCAAGGTCTTTGCAGCCATGATAAAAACCAAGGGTTTGGACCCGATTATATAACCTAGCCACTCAGCCTCTAAGACGGGTTAAATTTATGACTCACCTAACAAAGGTACGATGTTTCACGGCACTATGACCCAAGCAGTATTATATATACATAACACCCCCATAACGCAAAACCATGCCGGTCGAAACAAACTCATCCCGCCCCAAAGCTAAGGTTAATAGGAATGAGAGGAGTCGGGAAAGGAGCCGGCACTCGTCCTCCCGTTTCGGTTGTGAGCGGCGAGCAAATAGGCACGGCCGGAGTTCAACTCGGGAGGAGTCGGGAGGGGAGTCGGTACTAGTCCTCCCATTTCGGTTGGGAGCTTGGAACGGTTAGGCGCGCCGAAGTCGAATCGGCTTTGCCTAAGCAAAAGCGAAAGCGCGCAATAGCGAGAGATGCGCGAGAATCGCGCGCCTCCCTATTCCCAAGCATGACTGGAAGTTCCGGCTCCACGCACGGCGACTAGCCCATATTCGGGATTCCGGCCCACGGCAAGCGTGGGGCAAACGGAAGGCACAGGATCTAGTCAACGGATGTGGTTTAGCGCTCCGGCCGCTCATAAACGAGAAGGGCGCGTGCGCACCCATTCGGGTGTTGGAAGCCGAGTCTTACCACTTCGAGATAGGACTCATCCAGTTCCGCCAATAGGGCCACTCGAGTTCCATTCGTGGGGGCCGAGCGCATATGCACTTTGTAACAACCATAACAAACTCGTGTGAAAACAAACGCCGGAGGGCTTAACTCAAAAATTCCACGAATGCGCCCTCCACCGCTCAATTTCGGGGGCGGCGCTCTAAGACTCCATGCAACGATGGAGGGCTTAACTCAAAAATTCCACGAATGCGCCCTCCACCGCTTCAAATTCGGGGGGGCGGCGCTCTAAGTCTCCATGCAACGCTGGAGGGCTTAACTCAAAAATTCAGGAATGCGCCCTCCACCGCTCAAATTCGGGGCGGCGCTCTAAGTCTCCACTCAATGCCGGGAGCTTAATGAGGAATTTTCCCGAATGCGCTCGCCACCGCTTGAACTAAGGGGGACGCGGCGTTTCACACAATAGTGGTGCGCTCAACAAATTCATTCTAGCCCGCGTTCATGGATCCGGCATTTCAAAGTCTCCGAATGCGACGCCGGGATCGAAAGCGGTAACACAATCGCACAGAAACACAACCGGATAGTTAAACTATGAACGCATTCGGTTCTGGTGCCGCAAAATATGTCCAAGAAGTTCTAGGGTTCCCCGAACCCCGGCCACGCAGGGCCACAAACACGGCCACGCAGGGCCAAGCACGACAGAGCTAAGTTTTTACAAGAGATACATCAAGAGTTAGCCGCAGTTTCGGCTGCAGGAGACTGAGGACCAGGCGCGCCAGCTTCGGTGGACGCCGCCGCGGAGGGGTTCACGTCACCCGATTGATCGCCTTGTGCGGCACTTTTGGGCGCACGAGCCATCTCCGGAGACCGAAGCGTGCTGGAAGACGGCATGTCGCCCGCCGCGGCCGCCTCGCGCTCGTCCCTACCCCGAATGTAGGCCACGACCCGGTCACGGATAATGGCCTCTTCCGCCTCATCTCCCTAAAAGAAAGAAGCACGAAAATGGTCAATGTTGACACCAGAATTTGGACAGCCGAGAAGTGCTATTGGCAAGGAAGAAATATTCTTTGTAAACCAAGACATCTGATGATTGCTAGCGAGATCAAGTAAGGGAGATATATATGCATGTATTATCACCAAACCCAGAATCAGCAAATCAGACTCAGAATCGGCAAATGGTGATCTGCTATTGATGAGGCCCATTGCATGTGTGTAGCCGATCAACATATTTGACCACGCCTATTACTGGAAGTCTCTTTGATACGTAGAGCTTCAAGGATGGAAGGCAAGCCGGGGAATATATGCACATATACGTGACTTGCTTGGTGTCATGTTCGTGCACATACGGGGAAGGTATGCTCGGCAAGATGACGAATGTCTACGTGCGAAGGAAAGGCGATCGATCACGGAAGCCGTTTTGGCGAAGGACACCGGCCGAATATTTGCGTGCCAACCCATGGTGCCACCGACAAGAAAATCTCTTGGTTAGCGAGAAAAAGGAGGCGTAATTAACATATATGGGAGATACGGATATATGCATGCAAGTGAAGGGTTCACGTAAGTCTTCGGGTTATTTAACCAAGACAGGCAAGCAAGATGGTATATGCATATATATGGCATACATGCACACGGCTAAATAAAGAAAAGGAAATCATGCACTCGTTTGCATGGGCTTCTTGAAGATATCATGCAGTCGATCAGATTGAAGGCAAGGACACGTGTATCATGTATGTGGTGGCTAGGCATTGCATTGGTGGTTGAACCCGAACGAGGAAAGAGGCGCATCGGCCAAGGAGTTTCATTAACGAAGGATTCACGTGAAGGGAGTCGGGGTCCGTGTATCTTAATATTTTCTACGTTATTTAGATATTCCTTCTAAAGGAAGTTTTGTACGTCGTGGTCATCGGCCCGGGGTATAAATATAAACCCCGGCCATTGTAATAAGTGTTCACAACCAAATCAATACAACCGGCTACGCGCCACCCTTCGAGTCCTTTTAGTCGTGTCGTCGAGTTCTTCGAGAGGGCCAATCGATCCGTCGACCTCCGTAAGTCCCGGCAACCTTGTTATCATGTCTAGTATCATGCGGTGGATTTAGATAATGATGCAAGAAGTCTTGTTGCAATGCTTAGTATCATGCGGTGGATTTAAGCATTGAACCAAGAGGGTTCCATGTTAGTCATGAGTCGTGCGGCGAGGCTAAGATTAGCTAGGAGCTAGTTACCAAAGTTTCTCGACTAGGTCATGAGTCGTGCGGCGAGCTAAGATCTAAGCTTAGAGGCTAGTTATCGGCTCTTTTAGATTTGGCAAAATCTAATAGATTCATTAAGTTATCACGTGTTGCATGCTTTATTTAATGTTTAGTTATTTGCAACACTCTTTTGCCCAATCTAGATTGATACTCTTTCGGCTTGTTGGTCGTTCCTTTCATGCTTATTCAATACCGAGTAGATCAAGCTCATATAGCCGAATTAGATCGATCTAGATTGTTACATGTTGCGGGTTCATTCACGTTATATGTAGATAAGCCTTGACAGGACCGGGTACCGTGCGGCAGATGCAGGTCTTTGGGTTACTCTAGAACTAGTCATCCGGTGGACTAGAGATCGGTTTAATCGATAGGCTCCTCTATATGTTACTTGTTTGTTCCTTCTTCATGGACCCCGATTCGGCAATCTTGTCGATACGGTTATGCTTATACATGTAGCAAGTATCTATAGATCTGTTAAATAATTATGTGCTTTTAGCTCTTTATTGCTAGATTGTATCATGCGGTGGATTGATCTAGTAGCAAGGAGTGGTGTAAATTCATAGTGAGTGGTATCATGCGGTGGATTAGCTTGCTTGAGTTTATGCTCGACGGGTTTATGAAGGCTAGACGTGCGGCGAGACTAGTTGGAGTAGCCTATGCATGTGTTGTTTAGTCGATTTATATTTATAAGTTACTTATCCATAATTATTAAGTGCTTGATGATGCTTTAAACCTGAGATGTAGTTTGATATGCTTTAATGATTTAATCTTGTTCAAACATGTCTTCATTTATTGTATTCGGCTAGTTTGTTCTGTTTACATCAGTTATGTTACTTTAGCCGAATGAACTGCATCCTGTTGCGAGATAGCTTCCATAGCTATGTGTCGTCGCAAGTGGCTTCGGGGCCGTAAAGATGGAACTGCGGTCTCACCCGGCACGTTCCGGTTATGATCTTACCGTTTTATCCCTTGTCGATTTTCGAGGTCAAATCGGCGGCACGCCACCGGATTCGACACCCGGCACCCGATTGAAGCTAGGCTTTCCGGCTTCTTTGTGTGTGAGACGCGGGGTGGTCACATTTTGCGTCAACACACTTTTTGGCACGCCGGTGGGACCATACACATTTTGATCGAAGTCGATCCTCTTCAAATGCTTATCACTTTCCGGATCACCGTGAAGATGCCTTTCAACTTTTGTCAACAAGGTTCGGCCAAAAGAGATGACGAGAGATGGAATCCAATATTATTTTGATCCGCTCGTGGCTGATATCGGCAAGGAGATGGAGTTACGAGAATCCAAGCACCCTTCCGTCTTCACTTGAATAGATAATCAAGAAGCATCACAAGGAAGGGTATCAATTTGCTTTGGGTAGCCAATTCGGAAGTCATCGATTGAATCTTGGAAGCATTGGCTAAAAGAAGGACAATTACAAATATTTTGATCGCTAGAAGATTTATTGCATTCGGTGCTTCAAGAACGCTGCCCAATTCTTATCTCGGCATTAACGAATATCGAAACACAAGTTTGGAGGCCGATGTTGATGCGGGAAACTAGACATCGTGATGTGTGCTGCTATAATTCAGCAAAGTCCATGGTGTATACAAGGATGCGCGGACTCTGGCGTAGGGTGTATATTAGTTCGAAGATTGACGCGTCCACGAGAGACATGCTACGTACACAGCCGATGGTCACGTACCTTTGACGATCAAAAAGTCCCAATAAGTGACAGGTGCAAAGACCGGATGGTCAATATTAGAATCGGCTATTCACGGGTATACTCTCAGAATCAGCAGATTGAGATAGAATCGGCTATTTTGGACTTGCCGATGGCGACTCTATGGTCATATTCAGCCATAGCCGATTACCGTCTATTATTTTCAAGATGTCATTCCTGGTCGGCTAAAGCAAAGATTACAAGCCAGAGGGTGTACGAAGCAAAGTGACGGTGAACACATCTCGTATCATCAAATCGATCATGGGTACAAAATAAGGAAGTATGTTGCAAATGACCAAACATGCAAATATTATTATAGATGTGGTTCCAAATTTGCAAAAGCGAAGACACATGGATCGGCCTTGGGGGGCCACCATCAGATGAAGCATCCGCTCGCAGAAATATCTCAACAATGGTCAATGAGTACAACCTGGAGAGTTCAAATATGACAGTGGTAAACGCACAGTTGGCTATTTGCAACCGATGCGACCCAAGTCGACTAAATCCGTTGTTGAGACAAGGGAATAAATTTAAGAGGAGTGGATGATTGGAACACATGTTTAATACACGACGACCAACCGACTTGTGTATGAACGGGCACGATATTCAAAGCAGTGGAGATCAAAGTTCTTTCTTGTTACGTTGGCACACTCGTCATCAGGAGCCAGTATGAGTCGGCTTCGTATGCATAAACAAATAGCCGATGGATGGTTCCAGAGCGTGCAAAGTAGTTGGAAAATAATCAAGAAGCATCGTGACGAGAAGAAGATCAAAAGCCGTTGTCTCTGTAGTGTTGATATTGCATCAGCTATACCGGAGGCAACATTGGTAAAGGTGCAATGATGATGGGAGACTGGCGCGTTTTGTTGTGATCGGATCAGAGGCCGATATCTTTATTTATTCGGCTATCGTGAAGACAAGGTATTCGGCAGATGACAAGGTATTCGGCAGATGACTCTTTGCATGTTGTGGAAATAGCTGCTGACAAGGTATTCGGCAGATGACAAGGATTACCGAATAGTAGTTAGTCAAAAGCATCTCGTGTAAGGCATCGGCTAATTTAAGATGAAGCTTTCAGAATTAATGTCTGCCATACCGTAAGAAGGAGAATCAGATATTAAAGAATTTTTGGAAATATTATATTTCAATTGGAAGCCGATTTGCTCTTATTGGGGGAAAGCTGCAGCATACGTCAAGGAGTACATAATCAGTATGAAAACACCCCATTGGCTCTAAGAACAGACACCGACTAAAATAGAAGAGCCTGCATACACACAAAAGCCCGATAATGCCGTCAAGTACCGAGCTTCAGACTTCAAGTATCAACGTATGATATCCAAGATTAATGCAAATATCTACTCGAAGAGGTGTTCAAATTATCGCCGTGTGAAGATCCAAATGAGCGTTCATGGCGGTACGAAGCCATGCGGGCACCGATAGTGCATCTGTTGGAAACATGCAAAGATAGGAGAATCAACTGTTCAAGATAAGAATTAGCTCTTGGCCGGTAGGCATAAAAATCGGCTATTCTGGCTTCTATACAACTAGCTAAAGAACCAGGTGACACTGCCTTCAGGGATATCAGGACCGGGAAGCAGCACGTCAGATCAACCAGCCGTAAGCAGAAAGCAGATGATGGAGGGAGAAGTTAGCGGTTGGTTTTACGGAAAAATATTAAAAGCCGAGTGCTATTTCAAGGACGCTCGCTTTGGCTAGCGTATGGACACGCTCGACGTCTCGAGCTCTGCGCCTGAGGAGACTGAACCCACCACGCACGCACCCGCGTCTTCTGAATTCATCTTTGTCCTCTATGGCACGCTTGACGCGGCTCGTCGTTATAACATTCTTCGAGGCCACCCGAGAACTGAATGATGGCGTGCTCGCTAGGCATTCCGGATCCTTGACAAGATACAAGGATTACTCTGCGGTAAGAATTTGAAGATGATAGTCATCACGGGAGGTTACGTCGGAAGTTGGTAACCCGACGGCCGATAGGAGTTCGGTTGAAAATTATTTTTGGCATGCATCGGAAATCCAAATCTCCATTTGTCATGAAGAACGTACGTGCATGCACGAAGTGAAGATTCTAGATTGGTATTGATCAATTGCGAGAAAGATCTCTACATGCAAAGAGCATATACATATGTACGTGATCACTGGACTTGCATATTCGGCTACTGAGGGGTTCATGTGTGAAGATCAAAGGTAGCTTTCAGAAGCCCAAAGCGAACAAGGTGATGGAACCGACGGGATTTTTTTTTTATCGGCTATAAATAGCCGATTTCATCCACCAACCCAGGAAGCCAATTTTGCCGATCGGCACACCTCGACACAAGGAGATCGTTGAATTGTGGAAAATTCTCTACGGATGGTACCAACGGTTCAACCATGCGGGACCAAGAAAGGGCAGCAATCCGGTATGCAAATATCATCATGTCGAGACGGCCGATGGATATACGAGAGATCGGGCTGGGGCCGTGCTAGATCACTTTTCGTTTTCGAGAGAGTATCGATTGGTTCGGCTATCTATCCAGTGACACCAATAACATGACCACGTCGCCTTTCACGGGGAGCAAGCCAAAGTTGGTCTATTATTCGGGAAAAGCATCAACGTTCGGATTACGAAATTGTCCGATTGAATGTTGAATAATGCCATTCTCGGAAAGCCGATTAACTTTGTTGTTAATCATGGCCATTATATTAGTTGGGAAAGATTACTCAAGGCGAAAGGCCTAATCGGACCTCAAGTACGTCACTACACAAGGTACGGTGTAGATCAAGTCTGCATACTATGAATAGGCAAGAGCCGAGAAGATATTTCTTCAAGTCACCCAATCATCGGCCGAGAAATTTTGGGCGGTAGTCACGGGTTGAATGTTTTGGGTAAGTGAATATTCCCGGATGTTCTTGAAGAAGAGGTTCGGGATCATATTGCTTGGACGGTCGTCGATTTTTCACCAAATAGAAGAATTCCAATTAGTCGGCCATATTTTGAACATCGGGATTTCATAAATCCAATACGAGGTACAACGATGAGTGTGTGCGGCAAGAGAACAGAAGATGTGCACCCTGAGAAAAAGAGAAGAAAAGAATCCGGCCGGATATCTGGATCAAGTTGGCTTGCCTAAAATATATGCGTGCACATTGTTAGCAATCGGTGGATTGGTTACGTATGCTTAATCGGCAAATTGGTTTCATGCGCATTGCCGATCGCATCTCTTGAAATAAAATCCATCGTGAACCTTGACTCCTTGAAGCTCAAAATTCACCCGGAATTTACGGATGAATTTAGCGGTTTAGAACAAGCATGCTCGATAGCAAGTGTCATAGAACAAATTGGTTCATAATTGGAGGTCGCACGTAAAGGGAAAGCAAGCAAGGAATCAGGCGATCAAAAGAAGAATCAACTAATTGGCTTGGTCACATCGGCTATTTTATTAACCATATTTTCTCGATCTGTTTTGGAATCATAATCTTTGGAGAAAAGTATGTTGTGGTTAGCGGTGGCCACTATATTTTATTATATCAAAGGAGGAAAGGCATTGAGACCACATCGGCTACTCGAGATCACATCCAAGGCAAAGACTCCAATGGTTAGAACCGGCAACGAGACCGATAATCTATCTATCCTCGAGATTCGGTTACGACACCCTTTTTGGAGACCTTGAAAAAGATGAAGGTTGACAAGGTAACCTTCGCATACGTAATCGAGCGGTTATAAGATCGAAACAGCCGACTATTTGCAAGAAAGGTTGATCGGCTCAAATATTTTTGACCAAGGTTGTCATATTTGGCGACGACGCCCGGATGGTTCGGATGGAACTACCACTAGCAAAGATGCTCCGGCGGTAGATGGTTTTGTGTGACATAGGAGCCTGGAGGCATGGGTGCTCTGAATGCACAATTGGCTAAAAAGAGCTGATACGGCCACAGTCAGCTATGTAGAATTAATCAAACAGCAAGAGGCCACAGTATATCCTGAGCTCTATGGGTAAAACGAAGGTTGAAGATACAGTACAAAACAAAATCCAATAGCCGATGAAGCAATAAGAAAGGCAATCGGCTATTTGACTTCCACAAATCTATTGCTGTCCAGAACCTTCTTGGGCCAGTAAGAAGGGAGCTAATAGAAAATTCGTAAAAAAAAATCAACGTGACCTGACTGTCACATTCATTGAATCGGCTATGCTGCTTCTATACGACCAACAATCAGTTGATGAATCAGAAGCATCAAGATCAAGGAATAGCTCGTCGATCAATCGGCGTAAGCGTAAAAACGATCAATGGAAGAAGAAGGTAACAGCTGGTTTTCTTGAAGGATATTAAAGCCGAATATTATTTCCAAATTCATATGGAAGTTTGCTCGCTCGTTCGTTCTTGTCAACATGTTTTTACGAGATGTCATGCTACTATCGGTGGTCACAGGATCCTCAACAAAGAGGAAAGATAGATAGCTCATTATTCAGATATGGATGAATTAGAGAAACGGCGGTTTAACTATGGATGAGAAATTTGTTTGTCAGCCAGCTCAGTTGTTGTCAGAAGAACATAAGAAGATTTGGTACAATCCAAGAGGGCGAAAGAAAACCAAACTAGACGTCAAGATCAAGTTGGCTTACGAAGATATATGTGTGTGCACGTAACCAATGAAGTGGATACATATACACGATCGGCAAATTGGTTCCATATGCATGCCGATCTCTTCCCATGATAAAGAGTGGACCGCGAATCCCGATTCCCGAAACTAGTGCGAGAATGAAGCGATGGCACAACATAGCCGGTTTGGAGCAATCGCAAAGTTGACAAGGTGGCCTTCAATATATGGAGTCGATTCGAGAACAACTATGGGATCTCAAACAGCCGATTATTTACAAATAGATGGTTGACACCTATAATCGGCTCAATATTTTCTACCAAGCCATCGTACTTGGCGGTAACATAAAAGAAGCCGAAAGAGGGATCCTCACATTAGTTGACGATTACGCCGGTCGCTGTTCCGTTATCGATCATCTTTACTCATAGGTCCTCGGGAAGGGCAAAGATGGCACCGACAAGCAACGCCTATCCATACCAAATGATGCAAGCATGGGATTATCGATTAGTAAAAATCAGCCATTTTACATTAACTTGCTATTCTTGGATACATGCATACATGACACGGAGACGAGGCGACGAAGGTGCAAGGGGTTGCGGCGGCGAGTTTGACCGTATCACCGAGAAGTGGGCGCTACACACAATGATCATTAATATCCCGATCGAGCAAGCTCCATCTCCCGCATCAATTACGTTCATGAGGCCTGAACCTATGGTGCATGCATCCATGTGCCACCAAGCTTATCTTCGCCCTCCATATCAGTTTTGTCGTCATGATTTTCTTCGGTGCTACACTAAGATGCGGAGAATACAACCAGCAATGTGAAGGAAAAAATAAATATCAGAGAGAAGCTCATATAAAAGGATTCACTGATATCAATCTACATCCAG
Organism: Themeda triandra; assembly: GCA_018135685.1. Taxonomy (NCBI): domain Eukaryota; kingdom Viridiplantae; phylum Streptophyta; class Magnoliopsida; order Poales; family Poaceae; genus Themeda; species Themeda triandra. The sequence continues at coordinate 33,846 of JAENPR010002142.1, read as the reverse complement.
TTTAAGCCTCAGATTGCAAACGGCCGATTTCGAGGAATCATCAACATCTTCATCGGCCCGAATGAAGAGGCGTACATGCGAGATATGAGGAGCCAATGAAGAAAAGATTCTTAGAGTGAAAACACTTGGTGTCTCAAAACTCCTGCGTCAGCCATGCCTCGGGGGGCCCGGACTCGCCGCACACATCCATTGCACGACATCGAGCGTTACATCATGAAGAAGGGCAAGACAAATGACTTCCATCAGCTCCTTCATCTTCAACGGTGGTTTGTGCAATTCTACCCTTATTTCCCAAAGCATTTTGGAATATTTAAAATTGAAAATATTAAAGGGGTAAACTATTGGCATTATGTCTCGCCCCACTCTAAGAATATGTGCTATAAATGTTTTAGTTTATCCATTGATGAAATGATGAATAGATGCTCTGTTTTATGTTTCATCTGTGTCTAGTTTATAACTTTGATTTCTCTAAGATTTGGGTTTAATGGTTATAATATTTATTTTGAAATCTTTGAAACCTGTGGGTCGCATAAAGTTTGACCTTTGTCTAAGTGGTTGTGGGATAAGAATGGAAATAGAGTTTGCTATGACATTGTTAGAGAAAACTTAAGATCCGGATGAATTTTCTAGAATTATTTCAACTAATAAAACTATCATGTTGAGTTTTGTCAAACTGTTGTGGCCACTAGTGTAGATTATAGTCATATGCTCAAGATCAAGATCCACTTACACTAAATGTCTCGTATCTGTATTTCTTCTTTGATTAAAATTTATGAGGCACAAAAAAAAAAATACAAAATGTGTCAACTTGGACCTTACTGTCCCACGTCAAGGTATCAAGATGGCTTCCCATTGCACTAAGGGATGAACTTGAACCTTGTAGTGAAGTCCAAAGCCACTCGTGACGAGACGGCTTCCCATTGCACTTAGGGATGAACTCGGCGTGGTTAGAATGGCGTGACGGTAGCCTCATAAGTTTTAAGATGATTGGAAGGAATATGTGTACAGGAAAACAATTTTAATCAAAGCTAACAAATTCTTGGTCTAAGCATATGCATTGTATCTCCTTATGGTCCAGTTTTTGACTTTGCAAAATATATGGTATGATTTTTCTAAAGGGAGAAACTTCGAAATAAAAAAGACGGACACGTGTCCGCGGAACCGAGTTATAAAACACAAAACTCCGGAATGAAAATAATCAAAGGATAAAAGATAAGCAGACTCGTAACTATTCTGTTTTTTACGGTTGCTCGACTCGGTGAAAATTATAAGCCCCATGGTTGAGGAGATAGATGGATAAGTAGAGTACCATTTTATTCAAGTTTGATAGAAATCTTAGTTATAAACCTGATACTCTTGAGATGTAGTCGGCATTGCGGCATCTCCTAATCAACAACAAATGGAGAAAACTATAACATTTGCTACTAACCTATTTCCACATGTATTCGGAGTTTATTGCTTTACAGGTAAAATTGTGGAAACATGGTGAGAACATGCTATTGTTGATGGTGGATTTCTCGGCTCGTGAAGAAAACCAGTTAAAATAGTTCGAAGCATGAGATTCATACTCCGAACTAGGGGGCCTGTGTTGACACCAGAATTTGGACAGAGAAGTGCTATTGGCAAGGAAGAAATATTCTTTGTAAACCAAGACATCGATGATTGCTAGCGAGATCAAGTAAGGGAGATATATATGCATGTATTATCACCAAACCCGGAATCGCAAATCGGACTCGGAATCGGCAAATGGTGATCTGCTATTGATGAGGCCCATTGCATGTGTGTAGCCGATCAACATATTTGACCACGCCTATTACTGGAAGTCTCTTTGATACGTAGAGCTTCAAGGATGGAAGGCAAGCCAGGGAATATATGCACATATACGTGACTTGCTGGTGTCATGTTCGTGCACATACAGGGAAGGTATGCTCAGCAAGATGACGAATGTCTACGTGCGAAGGAAAGGCAACGATCACGGAAGCCGTTTTGGCGAAGGACACCGGCGAATATTTGCGTGCCAACCCATGGTGCCACCGACAAGAAAATCTCTTGGTTAGCGAAAAAGGAGGCAGCGGTAATTAACATATATGGGAGATACGATATATGCATGCAAGTGAAGGGTTCACGTAAGTCTTCGGGTTATTTAACCAAGACAGGCAAGCAAGATGGTATATGCATATATATGGCATACATGCACACGGCTAAATAAAGAAAAGGAAATCATGCACTCGTTTGCATGGGCTTCTTGAAGATATCATGCAGTCGATCAGATTGAAGGCAAGGACACGTGTATCATGTATGTGGCTGGCTAGGCATTGCATTGGTGGTTGAACCGGAGAACGAGGAAAGAGGCGCATCGGCCAAGGAGTTTCATTAACGAAGGATTACGCGTGAAGGGAGTCGGGTCCGTGTATCTTAATATTTTCTCGTTATTTAGATATTCCTTCTAAAGGAAGTTTTGTACGTCGTGGTCATCAGCCCAGGGTATAAATATAAACCCCCGGCCATTGTAATAAGTGTTCACAACCAAATCAATACAACCGGCTACGCGCCACCCTTCGAGTCCTTTTAGTCGTGTCGTCGAGTTCTTCGAGAGGGCCAATCGATCCGTCGACCTCCGTAAGTCCCGGCAACCTTGTTATCATGTCTAGTATCATGCGGTGGATTTAGATAATGATGCAAGAAGTCTTGTTGCAATGCTTAGTATCATGCGGTGGATTTAAGCATTGAACCAAGAGGGTTCCATGTTAGTCATGAGTCGTGCGGCGAGGCTAAGATTAGCTAGGAGCTAGTTACCAAAGTTTCTCGACTAGGTCATGAGTCGTGCGGCGAGGCTAAGATCTAAGCTTAGAGGCTAGTTATCGGCTCTTTTAGATTTGGCAAAATCTAATAGATTCATTAAGTTATCACGTGTTGCATGCTTTATTTAATGTTTAGTTATTTGCAACACTCTTTTGCCCAATCTAGATTGATACTCTTTCGGCTTGTTGGTCGTTCCTTTCATGCTTATTCAATACCGAGTAGATCAAGCTCATATAGCCGAATTAGATCGATCTAGATTGTTACATGTTGCGGGTTCATTCACGTTATATGTAGATAAGCCTTGACAGACCGGGTACCGTGCGGCGATGCGGTCTTTGGGTTACTCTAGAACTAGTCATCCGGTGGACTAGAGATCGGTTTAATCGATAGGCTCCTCTATATGTTACTTGTTTGTTCCTTCTTCATGGACCCCGATTCGGCAATCTTGTCGATACGGTTATGCTTATACATGTAGCAAGTATCTATAGATCTGTTAAATAATTATGTGCTTTTAGCTCTTTATTGCTAGATTGTATCATGCGGTGGATTGATCTAGTAGCAAGGAGTGGTGTAAATTCATAGTGAGTGGTATCATGCGGTGGATTAGCTTGCTTGAGTTTATGCTCGACGGGTTTATGAAGGCTAGACGTGCGCGGACTAGTTGGAGTAGCCTATGCATGTGTTGTTTAGTCGATTTATATTTATAAGTTACTTATCCATAATTATTAAGTGCTTGATGATGCTTTAAACCCGAGATGTAGTTTGATATGCTTTAATGATTTAATCTTGTTCAAACATGTCTTCATTTATTGTATTCGGCTAGTTTGTTCTGTTTACATCGGTTATGTTACTTTAGCCGAATGAACGCATCCTGTTGCGAGATAGCTTCCATAGCTATGTGTCGTCGCAAGTGGCTTCAGGGCCGTAAAGATGGAACTGCCTGGTCTCACCCAAAGACGTTCCGGTTATGATCTTACCGTTTTATCCCTTGTCGATTTTCGAGTCAAATCGACCGGCACGCCACGGATTCGAGACACCCGGCACCCGATTGAAGCTAGGCTTTCCGGCTTGTCTTTGTGTGTGAGACGCAGGGTGGTCACATTTTGCGTCAACAGTCAAGTTAGCTAAAAGATTCCTAACCCAACCCATCAAAAGTGACAAGCGCCATTCGGCAGTTTTTACCTCCGCCACGCTTAGTGCCGCCCGCAGCAAGCTGAGATTGCGACCGCCACCGTTCCCGCCCGAAGCCGAAGAACTTCACGGCGGCCTCGTGTGCGTGCCCATCCGGGACCCGGGCGGTCCACGTCATCGGGAGCCGGAAGTGCGGCCGCGTGTGGACAGCCCGCGTCCTTCAGCGCCTTGCACAGCGCACGGGCGGTTTCAAGGGCGGCCCAGCGGCGTCCGAGCTCCATTTGGCCCTCCAATGCGGTGAGCCCGGTCCGGAGGAACCTGGCAAAATAAAAAACCGAGGTGTCCTCCCCGATAGCGGGCACCACCACCTCGTCGCCAACTCCGGCCACCAGACGCGCGAAGATGGTAGCGGCCTGGTTAAGCTCGTCGAGCTGCTGGCGACGGGCGGACCGCTGCAGTTGGTTTTGGGTGTTCCTTTCGGTCCTGGCGGTCCGGGCGTCCGCTTCGGCCTCCTCGCGCGCCGTTTTCTCTCTGTTAAGCTCGGTGCGCGCTTGCGCCAGCTCCTCCTTCGGCCGCGCACCTCGGCCTCGCTTTCGGTGAGTTTAGACTCAACGAAAGCGACAGCGGCGCAATCCTGCTTGGCGAGCGCAACACTTATAACAGATTGCTGCGCGAGAAAAAAGAGTGAGAATGTAAACGACCCGAAAAGGAAAAGACTCAGATCATTCGGGGTCGAAAACTTACAGAAATAGCGTGAAAGTTGATGGCCGAGAGGAGCTCCAGGCGATCCACCTTGGTCAAATCCCTTTCGGTGGTAGTGGCACTAAAGGAGGTGCTGCACTGGTCCACGAAAGCGACACCCGCCGCGCCCGGCAGCAAGCCGCTCGCGGCGATCCACCCCGCGATTAAGCGAGCGTCCGAAGCCGCCCCTAGAGCACGAGCAAGTTGGTAAGTCCTTTCACGGTCTGGGCTCGTGTCCTCGGGAGATGAGCACCCCGAATACACGCGCATGTGGTCGCATTCGTCTGGAGCTCGCCCTAAGGAGAGCCTGCCATGTCCAAATAGAGCACACGCCGTGGTTTCGGGGGTCATGCGACTGAGCTCGCGGTGCAATCGGGACTTACCAGGTCTCCTGGCCGGATTCGGGTCCGGATCCGAAACGGACCGGGACGCTTCTGCGGAAGCAGGCGGCGGCATTGGAGCAGGCGCCGCACCGGCCGCAGGTACACCAGTGGCCCTGGGTCGTTTCGTCATCGCGAAAGCGCCCCCGGAGGCGTCTGCCGGCCTCTTCAAGCTCACGCCCAGGGAACTCAGCGTCGGGTGCGCTTTCGGAGGTAAGCGGCATGGGTCAGCAATCTTCTTGCGGGTTCCGGCCATCGAGCTAGAACCGCCGGTATCGCCCGCAAAACATAAGGACGAAAAAGTCACATTAGTTCATGACGCCTAGGATGCCAAAGCCTACGCCCTAATGCGCAACGCGTATCCGGCTCTACCATTTCGGCATGCAAAGGTTCCGGACCCCCAGAAGTCCAATGAGAATTTAGAGCTGCGTTTCGAGGTTTGGTCCACGGTCGTCCGGCCATTTCGTGGCATACCCGAACATCGCGAGCCTCCGGTTCCGGGCGTTCCGGCTTTGCCTTGCGCGCTTTCGTTTCTCGGCGGCAACGGTGCTGGCGGCCGATTCGGTGCGAAGGACCCGGGTGTCTGTGCGGGGGCCGATCCGGGCGCTCCCGATCCCGTTCCGCGCCTTGCGCCATCTTTCGGCTCGTTGACATCACCGCGCTTTGGGCCTTGGGCGCTTTCGGGCCGGGGCGGCCTTTCCGAATACCGAATACCCATGCGGTCTAGAACGCGGTTCTTCCTAGGAGAATTTCAAGCCGAAGCATTTTCTTCTTGTGCTCCCTTTCTCCATATGGCCCGCACAACCGGACAGACCTTCTTCTCCGAGCGGCCAGTGCACGCGACGTCGAGGCAAAGTGATCCGGGCGCTCGAGAAGATAATCAGGACCCCGATAGCCACCGATGTCCCGAATAGGCTCGAATTTCACAAGTTCGCATAAGGGCCATTCGTCGATAGCTATCATCTCTTCTGCCAAGTCACGGCTAGTTTGCCGGCTGGCGGTAAGAGAGTACGCGTCTGCGACCGCGTGATCTGCCGGTCCGAAAGCGTCGTGAGGCGGATGTTTCTCGCCGATCATCACGGTCATCAAAGACACCAACGGGTTTGCCCGGCGACGCCTTACTCTCTGGGCAGCGTCTATCTCCTCGTCCGAGGCAACCCGAATGTAAAACCAAAACTTGGTCCAATCTTCCCACTTCTCTTTGAAGGTGGGCACCAAGCAGTTGTGCTCTTGCCCTGGAGCCGGCACGAAATTGTAAGACCCATACTCGGCGCGAATATTGGGCCGCCCATCAACTTTCCCCCACTTTCGAGTGGAAGTGGGTGCAATGAAGCTTCACGAAATGGGCAACACTTGGCTCGTGGCCCATCATCTTCGTGGCCATGGCGTATATGCGAGCCGGGCGATTGCATTCGGGGTAAGATGATGGATTTGCGGGCGGTATTTCTGCGAACGGCCCCAAAGAACGGAGCCACGGGAAACCTCAACCCGGCGATGAAGAAGTCACGGAACACAACGGCCTCATTCGGTCTCGGTTTCGGGGTAACCTCGTCCCCGGAGCCGGCTCCTTTCGCGCTCAAAGGCGCTCAATAGGCCGTAACGTTGGTACGAGTCGAGTCGCTCCTCATCAATTTTAGATCGGCATATGATGCCGGTGTGCCCCTCGATTCTGACACGGCGGTTTCTACGGGTCGGGCCAGATTCGATGCCTTCACCCCCATCCGGTCCAGCGGACGCTGCGCTTCTTTCTGCCCCGTCATATTCCGCAGATTCGGCGTATTCTTCACCTGCCACCCTAGTGCTCCCTTGGCCACTAACAGTTTCTTCAGCGGATAAACCGACCACGGGCGCCGCTATCGCGGGCGCTACAGCGCGAATTGGTACAACTATTTCTGGCTCCCCCAAGCTGGCTCCAGAATCATGTGACATGTTCTCTGATCCGGATTGGCTTAGCTGGGCTGCCAATTCGGCGCAAAAAGAGGAGAGCCCGGATGCGGATTCGTCGGCTGTTCTGGCCGAATCCCCAGACGAGGAGCTTTCGGACATATGCGATCACTCCAAAAGGGTGCCCTGGCTTCCGAGCTATGAAGAAAAACGAAATCGTGTTCAATAGGGCCGATAGTGGCATCCGAATCTTACCTAGATCAGCCCCACCTAGCCCCGAAAAGCATAAACAACGAAAAGAAGTGAAAGTGCAAATGCCTTACCGAATGAGGAGGAAAATTCCGGATGCGGAGACCGGAAGCAATCCTCGAATGCGTCGAAGGCGGGCGCGGCTGAGCTAAGTGCCCGCCCTCCCACGCCTCGCGCTTTTATAGGCGGGGACGGCCGTGGGGAGGCGACGCGTCGTTTCACGCGAATCGAGGTAGGAAAAAAATACGGTTAACGTCTCCTCATCCCGGGGCGGCGCTTGCACATTCGGCTCGGCCACATTCGGCATAGCGAGATATTGCCGGCCTTGCCCGGAAGGGACCGCCCTTTCGGGCAAGACCGGAGGGCTACTGTTGGGGGCAGGAGTGGAATTGGCCACCCCGTCCCCCCTAATCGTATACGCCTCATGTGTTTAATGTGCGCAGGTGCGAGCGATAGCGCAGGAAGACGCGCATCCGGCGTCGCGCGCCCGGCGAACCCCGATAAGCGGGGAAGGCGCGCATCCGGCGTCGGCGCCGAGCGGAAACCCCGATAGCGGGGACGGTGCGCATCCGCGCCCGGCGCCAGCGGAAACCCCGATAGCGGGGAAGGCGCGCATCCGGCGCCACGCCCGCGGAAGCCCCGATAGCGCGAGAAGACGCGCATCCGCGCCCGCGCCCGAGCGGAAACCCCGATAAGCGGGAAGGCGCGCATCCGGCGTCAGCGCCAGGCGGAAACCCCGATAGCGCGGGAAGGCGCGCATCCGGCGTCCACGCCAGGAGGAAACCCCGATAGCGCGGGAAGGCGCGCATCCGGCGTCAGCGCCAGGCGGAAGCCCCGAAAGCGTGGGAAGGCGCGCATTCGGCTTTAGACTGGGCGCATTCGGCGGCTGGGCAGGAAGGAGAGCCCGGATGTGTCCTTGTCGGTGGTTAACCGACAAATGTGGGCCCTCGGGCCATTTACTTATCTGCCCCGTGTCGGCCGCTCCTGTACGTTGAAATTAGGGTTGCCAGGGGCATTCCTGTACAAAATGCCACATGGCTTCCTATAAGTAGACCCCTCTGGGGACGTTGTAAGGGACTTCTGGACTCCGTGCGTTTTAGCCGGAGCACAAGGAATTTAAGGTTCGTGTTGTTCGTTTCGTTTTGTACTTCTACGTTTCCATTATCACCTGTTTTGGTCCTTCAGGGGGTGCAACCCCAAAGGGCCGAAACAACAGGTGGAGAGGTGAGAGGCATCAAAATGGCTTAACCATGGCGTACGGGTGTGCTTGAACCGGTACCGAGAGCCGTAGGATGCACAGGATCCGGCCGTGCGCCAGCACAGTCGTGTGTGCACTTATGGATCTTCTGGAGTCATGGAGCCATAGTTAAGGTCCGTTCGGGCTCTCGGGTGATGACAAACATTGTGGTGGTGGGGCCGGAGGTGTCAAAACGCCTTAACCATGGCATATGGTTGTGCTTGACCTAGTGTCGAGAGCTGTAGGACACGTAGGAACCGGCTGTGCGGTAGCATAGTCGTGTGTGCAAATATGGCAATTCTAGAGCGGTGGAGCCATGGTTAAGGGCCATTCATGTTCTTGGGTGGCAACAAATGCTGTGGTCGAGAGGCCAGCGGTGTCAAAATGCCTTAACCATAGTGCATGGGCGTGCTTGACTTGGTGCGAGGAGCCGTAGGATGCGCAGGAACCGGCCATGCGGCAGCAAAGTCGTGTGTGCAAATATGGCGGTTCGGAGCCGTGGAGCCGAGGTTAAGTGCCGTTCGTGCTCTCGAGTGATGGCAAACGCTATGGTAGAGAGGCCGGAGGTGTCAAAATGCCTTAACCATGGTGTACGGGCATGCTTGACTCGGAGCCGGAGCCATAAAATGCGTTGGAACCGACCGTGCGGCGGCATGGTCGAGTGTGCAAATATGGCAGTTTTGGAGCCGTGGAGGCATGGTTAAGGGCCCTTCGAGGCTCTCGGGTGATGGAAAACTCTATGGTGGAGAGGTGAGAGGCATCAAAATGGCTTAACCATGGCGTACGGGCGTGCTTGACCCCGTGCCGAGAGCCATAGGATGCACGGGATCCGACCGTGCGGCGACGGTCGTGTGTGCAATTATGGATGTTCGGAGTCGTGGAGCTGTAGTTAAGGGCCGTTCGGCTCTTGGGTGATGACAAACATTGTGGTGGTGAGGCCGGAGGCATCAAAACGCCTTAACCATGGCATACGTTCATGCTTGACCTAGTGTCAAGAGCATGTAGGACACGCACGAACCGGGCCGTCCGTAGCATATTCGTGTGTGCAAATATGGCGTTCTAGAGCTGTGGAGCCATGGTTAAGGGCCATTCAGGTTCTCAGGCGGCAACAAACGCTGTGGTGGAGAGGTGTTGTTTCGGCCCTTTGGGGTCGCACCCCCTGAAGGACCAAAACAGGAGATAATGGAAACGTAGAACTACAAAACGAAACGAACAACACGAACCTTATATTCCTTGTGCTCCGGCTAAAACGCACGGAGTCCAGAAGTCCCTTACAATGTCCCCTGAGGGGTCTATTTATAGGAAGTCGTACTGCATTTTGTACAAGAATGCCCCTGGCAACCCTAATTTCAACGTACAGGAGCGGCCGACACGGGGCAGACAAGTAAATGGCCCGAGGGCCCACATTTGTCGGTTAACCACCGACCGGGACACATCCGGCTCTCCTTCCTGCTCCGCCACCGAATGCGTCCAGTCTCAAGCCGAATGCGCGCCTTCCCGCGCTTTCGGGGTTTCCGCCCGGCGCTGACGCCGGATGCGCGCCTTCTCGCGCTATCGGGGCTTCCGCCTGGCACGGACGCCGGATGCGCACCTTCGCGCTATCGGGGCTTCCGCCTGGCGCGGACGCCGGATGCGCGTCGTCCCCGCTATCGGGGCTTCCGCTGGCGCGGCGCGGATGCGCGCCGTCCCCGCTATTGGGATTTCCGCTGCGCCGACGCCGAATGCGCTTCTTCTGCGCTTATCGGCCGTACTGCGCACATTAAACACATGAGGCGTATACGATTAGGGGGGATGGGGTGGCCAATTCCACTCCTGCCCCCAACAGTAGCCCTCCGGTCTTGCCTGGAATGGGCGGCCCCTTCCGGGCGAGGCCGCCAAAACGCTGACACGCCGGATGTGCTTGAGCCGAAAGTGCAACGCCGCTGAAAAGACGCTAACTCGCCGAGAATTACCATGCCGAATGTGCCAGCGCCGCCCCCAGGATGAGGAGACGTTTTTTTTTTTGCCTCGATTCGCGTGAAACGTCGCGTCGGCTCCCCCACGGCCGCCCCCTGCCTATAAAAGGCAAAGACGCGGGAGCGGGCGGCCACTTTGCCCCTGCGCTCTCGACGCCGCGCATTCGAGCGACGCATTCGGTCTCCGCATCCGGAAGCATCTTCTAGATTCGGTAAGGTGTAAATGCGCAATTTCGTTTCTTTTTCGTTGGCTGGGTTTCTGGGTTTAGATTTGGGGGTTTTAGGAGAGGTCAGCGGGTCACTTTCGGCTCCATTTGAACGCATTCTCATTTTTCTTCATAGCTCAGAAGCCTGGGCGCCCATTCGGAGCTACCACCTATGTCCGAAAGCTCCTCATCTGGAGATTCGGCTGGAGCGGCCCACGACACCGCATCCGGGCTTTCTTCTTTTTGCGCAAAACTTGCGGCCCAACTCGCCCAATCCGGGGACGAAACTATGTCACATGACTCGGGGCCGGTTGGGAGAACCTGAACTTATGGAACCTATTCGCGCTATGGCACCTGCGATAGCGGCTCCCGCGGTTGATTTGCCTACTGGAGAAACTGGCAGCGGTCAGGGGAGCGCCGGAATGGCATATGAAGAAGATGCCGAATCGGCGGACTATGATGGGGCCGAAGGGAGCGCAGCGCCAGTGCCCCGGATGGGGGTGAAGGAGTCGAATCTGGCCCGCCCCGGAGAAGCCGTCGGGTCAGGATTGAGGGGCACACCGGCATTATTTGCCGATCGAAGATTGACAAGGAGCGACTGGACTCATACCAGCGCAACGGGCTTCTCAGCGCATTCGAGCGCGAAAGGAGCCGAGCTCCGGGAGATGAAGTGATCCCGAATCCGAAACCCTACGAAGCGGTCGTGTTTCGCGACTTCTTTATAGCCGGATTGAGATTTCCATTGGTTCCGTTTTTCGGGGCCGTTTTGCGAAAATTCCGCCTGCAAATTCACCATCTCACCCCGAATGCGATCGCTCGGCTCAGCATATATGCCATGGCCATGAAGATGATGGGCCACGAGCCGAGCGTTGCCCATTTCGTGAAGTACCACTGCACCCATTTCCACTCGAAAGTGGGGAAGGTCGATGGGCGACCCAATATTCGCGCCGAATATGGGTCTTACAACTTTGTAACGGCTCCGGGGCAGGAGCGGAACTGTCTGGTGCCCACCTTTAAGGAGAAATGGGAGGACTGGACCAAATACTGGTTCTACATTCGTGTTGCCTCAGACGAAGAGGTGGAAGCCTCAGAGGGTTAGGCGCCACCGGGCAAACCCCTTGGTGTCTTTGATGACCGTAATGATTGGAGAGAAACATCCACCTCACGACGATTTCGGTCCAGTGACCACGCCGCCGCGGAAGCGTATGCTTTGACCGCCAGCGTATGGATCGAGACCTGCGAAGAGATGATTGCTTTAGACGAGTGGCCCTTATGTGATTTGGTGAAGTTCGAGCCTATTCGGACGTAAATGGGTATCGTGGTCCCGACTTCCTCCGGAGCGTCCCGCTCATTTTGATTCCGATCTTTGCGTATTTGGCCGCGGCGGAGAAGAAAGCTACCCGATTATGCGGGCCATACGGAGAAATGGAGCACAAGAAAAGATGGTCCAAACTTTGGCAACTCCCTAGGAAAAACCGTGCCTTGGATTGCATGGGTATCCCCTATTCGGAGAGACCTCCACCGGCTCCTAAAGCGTCCAAAACCAAGGCCGGAGACAGCGCTGACGAGCCGGAGGCCAGTGCGCCGAGCGGCTCGGTTTCGGGTGCCCCCAGGCAGGTACCTATTCGGCGCGCTCCTCCTTCCGCGCCAATTCGAGCGACTACAACGGCTGCAGCCGAGAAAAGAAAGCGCGCGCAGCAAAACCGAGAGCGCCCGGAACCAGAGGCCCGCGACGTTCAGGTATGCCGTGAAATGGCCGGACGATTGTGGACTAAGCCACGAAACGCGGCGCTAAGTTCTCATTGGATTTTCGGGGTCCCGGATCCGCCGCATGCCGAAATGGTAGAGCGAGAGATGATTTGCGCATTAGGGCACAGGTGTTGAATTTAATTCTTGGTTGTTAGTGGCGTGACAATTTCGGCCTCTTCTTTTGCAGGGCGATATCGGCGGTTCCAGCTCAATGGCCGGAACGCGCAAGAAGATTGCGGACCCATGCCGCCTGCCTCCGAAAGCGCAGCCGACACTGAGCTCTCTTGGCGTCAGCTTGAAGAGGCCGGCCGACACTTCCGGGGGCATTTTTGAAATGAAAAGACACAAGGCCGCCGGTGCATACGCGCGGCCGCTATAGCGCCTGCTCCCAGGCCGGCGCCTTCAACGGCCGAAACAGCTCGAACCCATTCGGACCAGAACCCTAATCTGGTCAGGAAGACTGGTAAGTCCCGATTTCACCGCGAACTGAGTCGCATGACCCCCGAAACCGCTGTGTGTGCTCTGTTTGGCCATGGCAGGCTCTCCTTAGAGCGAGCCCCAGACGAATGCGAGCACATGCGCGTGTATTCGGGGTGCTCATCTCCCGAAGACACGAGCCCGGACCGTGAAAGGACTTACCAACTTGCTCGTGCTCTAGGGGCGGCTTCGGACGCCCGCTTAATCGCGGGGGTGGACTGCCGCGCAAGCGGCTTGCTGCCGGGCGCGGCAGGTGTCGCATTCGCGGATCAATGTAGCACCTCCTTTTCCGCCACCACTACCGAGAGGGTTCTAACCCAGTGGATCGGCTGGAGCTGCTTTCGGCCATCAACTTCCACGCCATTTCTGTAAGTCAACTACCTTACATATTCGGTCTGGTTTCCCTTTCGAGCTGCTGAAATCTCATTCGATGTCGCTTTTGCAGCAATCTGTCATAAGCGCTGCGCTTGCCAAGCAAGACTGCGCCGCGGTCACCTTCGTTGAGTCTAAGCTCACCGAAAGCGGTCGCCTGCGCAGGCTAAAGGACGAATTGGTTCAAGTTCGCGCCGAACTTGATCGGGAGGAAGCGGCGCGTGAGAGTGCCGAAAATGATGCCCGCACCGCCCGGACGGAGCGCAACACGCAGAATGAGCTGCGAAGTCGCCCGCCGGCCGGCTCAATGAACTCAGCCCGTTCGCCGCCATATTCGCGCGCTGGTTTCCGGAGTTGGCGACGAAGTGGAGGAACCCGTCATTGGGGAGAATACGTCCGTTTCGACTTCACCCGATTCCTCAAGACCGGGCTTACGCTTTGGAGGGCCGGATGGAGCTTGGGCGCCGATGGGCAGCCCTCGAGACCCTTCGTGCCATGTGCAAGGCGCGAAGGACGCCGGGGCCGTCCACATGCGGGAACGCCGCCGGATCCGACGACATTGACCGCTTAAGGTACCGGATGGGGACGCGCACGAGACCGCGGTGAAGTTTTTTAGCAGCTTCTGGGGCTCCGGCGGTCGCAACCTGAGTTTGCTGCGCGGCGTTGAGCGTGGCGGAGGTGAGTGCATGAAAACCGCCGAATATGCTTGCTTTTTGACATGTCCGGTTAGGCATCCTACGGTTGATTTGACCGCTTTCGTGCTTATTTGCTTTAGGGGGACGAGGCGGAGGAGGCCGTTATCCGTGACCGGGTTATGGCCTATATCAGAGCCAGGGACGAGCGCGAGGCGGCCGCAGCAGCTAGCACTCCCTCGTCCAATGTGATGCGATCCCCGGAGATGATTCCAGCGCCTGGAACTGCTGCGCAGGGCAATCCGGAGGCCGCCGTCAACTCCTCCGCGGCCGTGCCCACCGAAGCAGGCGCGCCCCCGATTCAGTCAGCCAGTAACGAAAGAGCGGCAGATGTTTGAACTGTGTTTTGCTTTTCAAGAACTTTGACATGTTTGGCCCTGCGTGGCCGTGAATGTGGCCCTGCGTGGCCGGGGTTCTGGGAACCCTTGAACAGTTTAAGTACTCTTTGTGGCTTAATGCCATATGCTCCCGTTGTTTTGGTATTTGTTTGCTTTACTACATTTTCGCGTTGTCATTTCTACCGGGGCGATATTGTCTTACCCTTCGAAAGTGGCTGGAAAAAGGCGCTTCCGACCAAAGAGGTTTTAGTACTCTTCTGGGGTTTACTTAGCTTTAGGGCCGTCCCCGAATTAGAGCGGCGGGGTGCGTATTCGGGAAAGTTCTGGCTGAGACCACCGGGGATACGTGGAGACTTAGCGCTCCGCTCCCGAATTTGAGGTGTTTTAGGGCGCATTCGGACATTTTTGAGTGTCTTACGGCGCCGCGTTCCCGAATTTGAGCGTGGAGGACGCATTCGGGCAAATTTCTCGCTAAGCCCTCCTGCGTCGCGTGAAGTGTTAGAGCGCCGCCCCCCCGAATTTGAGCGGTGGAGGGCGTATTCGGGAAATTTTTCGCTAAGCCCTCCAGCGTTGTGTGGAGTCTTAGAGCGCCGCCCCGAATTTGAGCCATGGAGGGCGTATTCGGAAAATTTTTTGCTAAGCCCTCCGGCGTTGTGTGGAGACTTAGAGCGCCGCCCCCGAATTTGAGCGGGGGCGTATTCGGGAAAATTTTTTGCTAAGCCCTCCGGCGTTGTGTGGAGACTTAGAGCGCCGCCCGAATTTGAGCGGAGGGGGCGTATTCGGGAAAATTTTTTGCTAAGCCCTCCCGGCGTTGTGTGGAGTCTTAGAGCGCCGCCCCCGAATTTGAGCGTTGGAGGGCGTATTCGGGAAATTTTTCGCTAATCCCTCCAGCATTTGTTTTCATATAGGGTTTGACATGGTTGTTACGAAATGCATATGCGCTCTGCACAGCCGCTGAATGGAACTCTGTATGGCCCTATTGGCTGGAACTGGATGAGTCCTATCTCAAAGTGGTAGGACTCAGCTTCCGACACCCTAATAGGCGCGCCTATGCCCTTTCTCGTTTACGGGGCGGGTAGAACACTAGACCACATCCGTTGACCGGATCCCGGGACACATGTTTGCCCCTAGCTTGCGTGGGCCGAGGTCCCGAATGTGGACTAGTCGCCGTGCGGAGCTGGAATTTGTAGCCATTCTCGGGAATAGGGAGGCGCGCGATTCGCGCATCTCGCTATTGCGCTTCTTGCCGCTTTTGCTTAGGCAATCAATTCGACCACTGGCCGCGCCTAACCTCTCCGAGTTCACAACCGAAACGGGAGGACTAGTACCGACTCCCCTCCCGACTCCTCCCGAGTTGAACTCCGGGCGTGCCTATTTGCTCGCGCTCACAACCGAAACGGGAGGACGAGTGCGGGCTCCTTTCCCCGACTCCTCTCATTTCTACTAACCTTAGCTTTGGAGCGAGATGAGTTTGTTTTGCCGGACATGGTTTTGCGTTATGGGGGATGTTATGTATATATAATACTGCTGGTGTCATAGCGCCGTGAAGCACCTTTTTACGCCATAACGCCGTCGTACACCTGTTAGGTGAGTTATAATTTTACCCCGTCTTGGAGGCTGAATTACTAGGTTATATAATCTGGTTCAAGCTCTTGGTTTTTGTCATGGCTGCAAAGATTTTAGTTTTACCACCCGAATGCCCTGCTTATTTCTTGCTGGAATGGGAGGTTTTGGGATTTGTGGCGTTGTCAGACCAAATGCCGCATTCGCTACCCAAATTCCACCGGCCGCATTGGGTGGATGCTTTCGGCCCTTTTGCCTGCTGTGTATGCCGTATTCGGGTGGAGCACGCTCGATAATGGTGCAGTACAGCGCTCCTTTCGAGAGTCCGAGGGACCCTAGTTGCGCGCATTCTCGAGGCATTGCTCGATATAGAGGGTGTATTGTTCTTGATTGTGATATTAATCACCGCAAGCTCCTTCAGTGTAATTACACCGCCAGAATATGATGAATAAGAAGCTTTGCGTTATCATTGCCTTCGGGTCTTTATCCCCGAAGCTACTTTGACCTGAGGCGTTGTTTTGCACTCATTTGGCTTGTTGCCAATTTCGCGATACTTCAGCGGTTTTTTGCCGAGTTCGCCTGCAGCGTTTTGTTTCACGCATTTGGGTTGTTTGACGCATTCGTGATGCTTCAGCGTTTTGCTGAGATTGCTAGCCGTTTTTGGCTTTTGGTTGCTTGCAACCTGACAAAAACTTCTCCGAATAGGGCGGCGACATTTATGGCAATCGACTTTTTCGGATTGGAGAAAACGTTACGCATCCACATTTTAGGGGAAACGTGAATTGAAAAGCATTAAACAGGGGTACATAGGGACGCCTCATTAAAAAACCTCGCACCTCCGAAAAGGCTTCCCCTGCGAGGAAAAAGAGCGCGCCCCCGAATTGTGTTTCTGAGAATTAAGAAAAGAAAATTACAACCCCTGTGGGGCAATTTCACGGGTAAAAACGGCGTAGGTTGTCGGCGTTCCAGGTGTGGCTGGACTCTGTGCCGTCCTCCTTCACCAGCGTGTAGACTCCTTCTTTTACCATTCTCGCGACGATGTATGGCCCGTACCACGGCGATTGCAATTTGCCTTGCTTGTCTGGTTGCCGAATAAGGACCATATCTCCCGGGTTGATGACCTGCCTCAGTACTTTTTTATCTCTCCAAGTCTTTGTTTCCTGATGGTATCTGTCGAGGTTCTCCGCCGCT
This sequence comes from Themeda triandra, assembly GCA_018135685.1. NCBI lineage: Eukaryota > Viridiplantae > Streptophyta > Magnoliopsida > Poales > Poaceae > Themeda > Themeda triandra. Next base: position 16,879 of record JAENPR010002142.1, on the reverse strand, counting down.
TGTAGCCTTAGCGAGTCAACTGCTTCAAGCTGAGAGTATCGCTGTTCTGGCGTAGTGGCCATGATTTCGGTTCGGAAAGATCCGAGCCGCACCTCTTCCGGGGTAATGGCTTCCTCCCCGAATAGGAGTCTAAAAGGCGTGAAACCAGTTGCGCGCGACTTGGATATATTGTGCCCCCAAACCGTAGCTGTTAACTCTTGGGCCCATCTACCTTTCTTTTCGGTGTTTTCGAGGGTCTTTGATATGGTAGTGAATATATCACCGTTGACCCGCTCCACTGCGCCATTCGATTCTGGGTGATTTACTGAAGCAAACGTCAGTTTGATCCCTAGGTCTTCACAGAAAGTTCTGAACTTGGTGCTGTCAAACTGCTTCCCGTTGTCCACCGTTATGTAGGATGGAACCCCGAATCTGCATGATTCTCGCCACACGAAGCCGACTAAAGTGCCGAGATGATATTGTTGCCAACGCTTTAGCTTCAACCCATTTGGTGAAGTATTCCAATGCCACGGCAGTGAATTTCAAATTTCCATGCACCGGCGGGAGTGGTCCGACTATGTCGATGCCCCATCTCTGCAGCGGCCAAGTTGGACATATCGGGGAGGTTAGATTTGCTGGGGCCCTCTGGTATTTTGCGAACTTCTGACAGCCCTGGCACGATTTCACCAGCCGCTTTGCGTCCTCGATAGCGGTTGGCCAATAAAAGCCTTGTCTCATTGCTCTGTGAGCGATTTCATGCGGACCTCGGTGAGCCCCGCAAGTTCCCGAATGTATATCGTTCAAAAGCTGGACCCCCTCATTCTGGCTGATGCACTTCAGTAGTGGCACTACAACTCCCTCCTTGTACAGATTCTCTCCGATTATGGAGTATTGCTTGGTTCTGGACTCCATCCTCTGCTGTTGCTTCCTGTCTCCGGGCTCATAAGTTCCAGAGATGAATGCCCATATCGGTGCCCTCCAGTCGTCACTCGCGATAGCGTGAATTACTGCCGGTCATTCCTCCTCCGTCTGCACCGTTGCGGCTGTCAAGACTTGGTAGAAAACATCGGCGGGCAGGGGAGTGTTCTGGGCTGCAGCTTTTGCCAGCGCGTCTGCCTCTGTGTTGTCCGCCCTTGGGATGTATTGCAGAGTGAAACCAAGGAAATATTTCTCCATTCTCCGAACGGCTTCCAAATACCTGGCTAGAGCCGGTTCCTTTGCTGTGTATTCCTTTCGGATGTGTCCCACAACTACTTGCGAATCAGATTTGATGACGCATCTCATGGATTCCTAGCGCTCGGAGTTTCCTGAGGCCCAGTAGAACTGCCTCGTATTCGGCTGTGTTGTTGGTGGTGCGATACTGTAATCTTGCGGCGTATCGCAGCTTTGGGCCGGTTGGGGGTGTCAATACCGCGGATATGCCCGCTCCCGCTGAACACCATGCTCCATCAGTGTGCACTGTCCATTCTGGTTCCTCGAAGCTAAGAGTAGTGTTATCCCCGCAAGGGGTCCAATCTGCGATGAAGTCCGCTAGGACCTGCGATTTGATGGCCGATCTGTGCTCGAAGTCTATGACATATTCATTCAGCTCAGCCGCCCACTTGCCTATCCACCCAACCGCCTCTGCGTTTCTGAACAGGGCATCTAGGGGCTGAGCAGACAAGACCCGAATGTGGTGAGCCTGAAAATAGTGCTTGAGCTTCCGCGACGCCATGACTACCGCATATGCGATTTTTTCCAGCTCGGAGTAGTTTGCCTTCACGGATGTCAACGCCTCTGATACAAAGTAGATTGGGAACCGCTGTAACTTCCCTCGTTCTCTTTTTCTTCCTCTAGGACCGCGCTCACAGCGGCGTGGGATGCTGCTACGTATAGTAACAGGGTCGCATCTGGCGATGGGCTTGATAACGTTGTGGCCTTTGACAGGTAAGCTTTTACGTCCTCGAATGCTTGCTGCTGATCCGGGCCCCATCCGAAACCTTCTGAATTTTTTAGGATTCGGAAGAACGGAAGTCCCCGCTCCGCGCTTTCGGATATGAACCTCCCTAGAGCGGCAATCCCGCGGTGAGCTTCGCACCGGCTTCTTAGTCTCGGGCGGTCTCATGTTTACAATAGCGGCAATCGTGTCGGGGTTAGCTTCTATGCCTGCGGCCGATACCGGTACATCCCAACATCTTGCCCTTGCTAACCCCGAATATGCATTTTTCCGGGTTTAGATTGAGGCCGCTTGCTCAAAGGTTCACAAAAGTTTGCTTTAGATCCTCGATGTGTGTGCTTTTTTTATCGCTCTTTACCACTATATCGTCCACGTATGCGACTAGGTTCTTCCTCTTTTTCTGCTCCCTAAAGACCTCGTCTGTCATTCGGGAGAAAGTAGGGCCGCGTTGCGCAGTCCCTCGGGCATGCGCTTGTCGCAAAGGTCCCCCGGGAGTGATGAAACTTGTTTTCTCTTGATCCTCTTCGTTCACCATATCCGATGATACCCGGAGAGAAACAATCCAAGAACTTAACAACTCGCAACCCGACGCGATATCGACCAGCTTGTCGATCCGCGGTAGTGGATATGGGTCTTTAGGGCAATGCTTGTTTAGATCTGTGAAATCCACGCACATGCGCCATTTGCCGCTTTTCTTCTTGACCATTACCACATTGGCTAGCCATTCCGGATACTTTGCCGGCCCGATCACATCTCGCGTCCAAGAGCCTTTGCACTTCAAGCGGCCGCGTCTGCTCTTTCGGATGACATCTTCCTCAACTTTTGCTTCCTTGGCTTTGCCGTTTTGCCGACGTTGAGGCCGTGGCTTTGTGCCAATCCCCCGTCAACCCCCTTGAGGTCTTTAGTGGTCCACGCGAATACGTCCTTGTTCTCGCCCAGAAATGCTAGCAGCTCCGGCGTCTTGTTCGACGACTTGCCCCGATATGCACGCACCGATCCGGGCGGTTTGCCGATAAAGGCGCTCTTCTCGTGCCCTCGTCGCTCGCTCTCCGCTCTTTCCGCTCCGGGGCTTCATTAACATCCTCTTTCCTTGCGTGCTTTTTTACCTCGTGCACCATGTCAGAACCCGGTATAGGTTTGCCATCTATCTTTCTCGGCCGTGATTTGATCGCCATGCACCGTGATTACCCCGAAAGGGGAAGGCGCTTCATGCGAGAGGTAGCTCGTTTGATTATGATGTCAAACCTGTTTATGATTCCTCTTCCGAAGATTGCCGTATATGGGTATTCCATTTGTACCACATCGAACGATATCTCTTCCGCCCGCACTTTCTCTCCTTCGCTAAACGCTACAGTGAGTGCCTTCTTTCCAAGTGCATCTATTTTCTTTCCACCAAAACCGAATAGGGCATTGCCCGCCTGATCGAGCGATCGCCTGTCAAGTTTCATGCTGTCGTACGCTTTGGTGAACAAGATGTCCGCCGAACTCCCGTTGTCAACCAGAATGTTGTGCAAGGTGTACCCGCCTACGAAAGCGGTTGCAACGAAAGCGTCATAGTGCGGGTAATCCCGGATCTGATTATCTTCTTCCGTGAAGGTAATGGGCTGAAGCTTCCACGCGCCCGAGTCGCCGGAGCGGCCGATGATACTTGCCAACACGCGCCTCGATATTCTCTTCGCGTTCTCTTGCTTCGTCGTGCTCTATATTGGAACCTCCAATGATGGCGTATATGTGCCCGTTGGATGGCATCACATTCGCGGGTGCTACGGTGTACGATCTCGCAACTCCTTGGAAGTTTCCTCGCTTTGCTGGCTGCAGCCGCTCTTGTCTATTCTCGGTAGGCGAGGAAGACACGGCCGATACTAGCATCGGATGCGCAATCATCGGCTGCCGGGTATTGCCGGGTACCGCATGCTTGGCGACCCCCCAATGTGCTGGACATGTGGGGCGAGGTACGGATTCCCCTACGCCCGACCGGAAAGCGGCCATTTGAAGAGGGAAAGCGTAGTGTTGTGACGGTGTCGTATGAAATACGTGCTTTGTGGGTTTGGATCTCCCTACAGCATCGTCTCTTTCCTTCTGCTCCTTGGCCTGCTGCGTGTATTTGCAATCTCTGGTAAAGTGACCTTTGTTTTCGCCGCATACGCAACAGTATGGCGTCTTCGGGGCGCCACCATTGCGCCCCCGTCCGCGTCCGCCTCTGTTTCCCCGTCCTCCCCGATTCTGCTGACCTCCGCCTCGGTTTTCGTGAGACTGGCTGTCGTGCTGCTTCGGGGGTGCCTGGTTCGGCGGCTCTTCCTGGAGGTTGTTGACGTAGCCTTGATTGGGCCCCCACCTCTCGCGATCTCGCCGGTTCGGTTTTGGGGTGTTTTGCTTGAGGCTATTCCTAGAGACCTTGCGCTTCGCAAGTCTTCTTCGATATGGCGAACTTTCGCATTTCATCAAACAACTGCTTCACGCTTTGGGTACCTCTCTGGTTAACACTTCTGCGCATGGCCCGATCTTGAGGCCTCTGATGGCCGAAGCAATGACCGTTTCGTCGGACACATTCGGTACTTGTGCCCGCGTCGTATGATGCGTTCCGTGGTACTTGGCCATTGGCTCATCGTCCGGTTGATGCAAGGTGAGCAAGTCCATAATGGTTTTCTTGTCGGCCCGAAGGCCCCGAAACGTTGCCAACAACACTCCTCTTTCGCCCGTCTCCATGACCGGATGGACAAGGGCCGCAACGACATGAACCGGTCGTGCGCCACATCTTGCATGGCCAAAATCAAAGTTTTGGCTAACAAGGCTTCGTTGCCACCCGCCGAATATATTGCAGCCTCATAGCTTGATATGAACCTTCTTGGATTAGATTTGCCGTTGAAATGCGGGATCTTGGGCTTGTATCCGGGTGGCCATGGGTATTTCGCAGTTCTGGGGACAACGGGGATGCCATGTCAACCGAGTCCGGTACCCCCTTGCCCGAGGCTGATCCCAAATACCTGACTTCACTTTCGGTTTCGGCCCTTGCGCCGAGTGCCTAAATCTCCCGCTGTAACCTTTCTGCCTCCCTGGCTGCTTGTTCGACCGCCACTTGAGTTGCTGATATTCTGTTTCTTGCTTCGATGTCTCCCTGTAGCTGGTCCCGATACGCTTTTAGTTCTTCAATTCTTGAAGTGTGCTCATCCAGCATCTTTAGGAGCTTGGAATTCTGTAGCATCAACTCGTCCATCACATTCGGGGCTTCAGGCTCCGGTTCGACCTCAGCGTCATCTGCAGCCACTTCAGCGGCGACAACCCCCTCTGCTGGTTGATCCTGCGCTCCAGCGACTGACCCGAATGCGTTGTCCTCGATGGCTGCATCCGCTTGCTGAAGAGCCGGAATCGGCGGAGGAACCGCCGATCCCGATGCGGTGAGCTCAGTGTGTGGCGGATCCAAGCCGTTAGCAGTTGAAGGAACAGCTTCTTCCACGGATGGCATTGGCTTCCTGATAGCTGAACCTCTGGCTTTTCCCTTTGGTGGCATGACAAGTCCGTGCGCCAACCACGGTGGCGCCAATGTTGTTTCGGCCCTTTGGGGTCGCACCCCCTGAAGGACCAAAACAGGAGATAATGGAAACGTAGAACTACAAAACGAAACGAACAACACGAACCTTATATTCCTTGTGCTCCGGCTAAAATGCACGGAGTCCAGAAGTCCCTTACAATGTCCCCTGAGGGGTCTATTTATAGGAAGTCGTCTTGCATTTTGTACAAGAATGCCCCCGGCAACCCTAATTTCAACGTACGGGAGCGGCCGACACGGGCGGACAAGTAAATGGCCCGAGGGCCCACATTTGTCGGTTAACCACCGACCGGGACACATCCGGGCTCTCCTTCCGCTCCGCCACCGAATGCGTCCGTCTCAAGCCGAATGCGCGCCTTCCCGCGCTGGGGGTTTCCGCCCGGCGCTGACGCCGGATGCGCGCCTTCTCGCGCTATCGGGGCTTCCGCCTGGCGCGGACGCCGGATGCGCACCTTCTCGCGCTATCGGGACTTCCGCCTGGCGCGGACGCCGGATGCGCGCCGTCCCGCTATCGGGGCTTCCGCCTGGCGCGGGCGCCGGATGCGCGCCGTCCCGCGCTATTGGGATTTCGCCGCGCTGACGCCGAATGCGCTTCTTCCTGCGCTATCGGCCGTACCTGCGCACATTAAACACATGAGGCGTATACGATTAGGGGGGACGGGGTGGCCAATTCCACTCCTGCCCCCAACAAGAGGCTAGAGGTGTCAAAATGCCTTAACCATGGTGTACGGGCATGCTTGACTCAGTGCCAGGAGCCATAGGATGCGTTGGAACTGACCGTGCGGCAAAGATGGTCGTGTGTGCAAATATGGCAGTTTTGGAGCCATGGAGCCAAGGTTAAGGGCCGTTCGGCTCTCGAGCGATGGCAAACGCTATGGTAGAGAGGCCGGGGTGTCAAAATGCCTTAACCATGGCGTACGGGCATGCTTGACTCAGTGCCGAGAGCCATAGGATGCGTTGGAACCGACCGTGCAGCAGCATGGTCGTGTGTGCAAATATGGCGTTTTGCGGCCGTGGAGCCGTGGTTAAGGGCCCTTCGGGCTCTCGGGTGATGAAAAACTCTATGGTGGAGAGGTGAGAGGCATCAAAATGGCTTAACCATGGCGTACGGGCATGCTTGACCCGGTGCCGAGAGCCATAGGATGCACGGATCCGGCCGTGCGGCAAAGACACGTCGTGTGTGCAATTATGGATGTTCGGAGTTGTGGAGCTATAGTTAAGGGCCGTTCGGGCTCTTGGGTGATGACAAATATTGTGGTGGTGAGGCCGGTGGCATCAAAACGCCTTAACCATGGCATACGGTCATGCTTGACCTAGTGTCGAGAGCTATAGGACATGCACGAACCGGCCGTCCGGTAGCAAAGTGTGTGTGCAAATATGGCGGTTCTAGAGCCGTGGAGCCATGGTTAAGGGCCATTCGGGTTCTCGGGTGGCAATAAACGCTGTGGTGGAGAGGCCAAAGGTGTTAAAATGCCTTAACCATGGTGCGGGCATGCTTGACTTGGTGCGAGGAGCCATAGGATGCGTTAGGAACCGGCCGTGCGGCGGCATGGTTGTGTGTGCAAATATGGCGGTTACGGAGCCGTGGAGCCGAGGTTAAGGGCCGTTCGGGCTCTCGAGCGATGACAAACACTATGGTAGAGAGGCCGGGGTGTCAAAATGCCTTAACCATGGCGTACGGGCTTGCTTGACTCGGTCTTGGGAGCCATAGGATGCGTTGGAACCGACCATGCGGCAGCATGGTCGTGTGTGCAAATGTGGCAGTTTGCGGCCGTGGAGCCATGGTTAAGGGCCCTTCAGGCTCTCGGGTGATGGAAAACTCTATGGTGGAGAGGTGAGAGGCATCAAAATGGCTTAACCATGGCGTACGGGTGTGCTTGACCCGGTGCCGAGAGCCGTAGGATGCATAGGATCCGGCCGTGCGGCGCACGACGTGTGTGCAATTATGGATGTTATGGAGTCGTGGAGCTATAGTTAAGGGCCGTTCGGGCTCTCGGGTGATGACAAATATTGTGGTGGTGAGGCCGGTGGCGTCAAAACGCCTTAACCATGGCATATGGTCGTGCTTGACCTAGTGTCGAGAGCTATAGGACATGCGTAGGAACCGGGCCGTGCGGTAGCATAGTGTGTGTGCAAATATGGCAATTCTAGAGCTATGGAGCCATGGTTAAGGGCCATTCGGGTTCTTGGGTGGCAACAAATGCTGTGGTGGAGAGGCCAAAGGTGTTAAAATGCCTTAACCATGGTGCATGGGCGTGCTTGACTTGGTGCGAGGAGCCGTAGGACGCATAGGAACCGGCCGTGCGGCGGCAAAGAAAAGTCGTGTGTGCAAATATGGCGGTTCTGGAGCCGTGGAGCCGAGGTTAAGGGCCGTTCGGGCTCTCGAGCGATGACAAACGCTATGGTAGAGAGGTCGAGGGTGTCAAAATGCCTTAACCATGGCGTACGGGCTTGCTTGACTCGGCCGGGAGCCATAGGATGCGTTGGAACCGACCATGCGGCGGCATGGTCGTGTGTGCAAATGTGGCAGTTTTGGAGCCGTGGAGCCATGGTTAAGGGCCCTTCGGGCTCTCGGGTGATGGAAAACTCTATGGTGGAGAGGTGAGAGGCATCAAAATGGCTTAACCATGGCGTACGGGTGTGCTTGAACCGGTGCCAAGAGCCAAAGGATGCACGGGGATCCGGCCGTGCGCCGGCACAAATGTGTGTGCAATTATGGATGTTATGGAGTCGTGGAGCTATAGTTAAGGGCCGTTCGGGCTCTCGGTGATGACAAACATTGTGGTGGTGGGGCTAGAGGTGTCAAAATGCCTTAACCATGGCATACGGTCGTGCTTGACCTAGTGTCGAGAGCTGTAGGACACGTAGGAACCGGCCGTGCGGCAGCAAAGTCGTGTGTGCAAATATGGCAATTCTAGAGCGGTGGAGCCATGGTTAAGGGCCATTCGGGTTCTTGGGCGGCAACAAATGCTGTGGTCGAGAGGCCAGAGGTGTCAAAACGCCTTAACCATAGTGCATGGGCGTGCTTGACTTGGTGCGAGGAGCCATAGGATGCGCGAACCGGCCGTGCGGCAGCAAAGTCGTGTGTGCAAATATGGCAGTTCTAGAGCCGTGGAGCCAAGGTTAAGTGCCGTTCAAGCTCTCGAGTGACGGCAAACGCTATGGTAGAGAGGCCAGAGGTGTAAAAATGCCTTAACCATGGCGTACGGGCATGCTTGACTCGGCCGAGAGCCATAAAATGCGTTGGAACCGACCGTGCGGCAGCATGGTCGAGTGTGCAAATATGGCTGTTTTGGAGCCGTGGAGGCATGGTTAAGGGCCCTTCAGGCTCTCGGGTGATGGAAAACTCTATGGTGGAGAGGTGAGAGGCATCAAAATGGCTTAACCATGGCATACGGCGTGCTTGACCCGGTGCCGAGAGCCATAGGATGCGCGGGATCCGGGACGTGCGGCAGCACGGTCGTGTGTGCAATTATGGATGTTCGGAGTCGTGGAGCTATAGTTAAGGGCCGTTCGGGCTCTCGGGTGATGACAAACATTGTGGTGGTGAGGCCGGAGGCATCAAAACGCCTTAACCATGGCATACGGTCATGCTTGACCTAGTGTCAAGAGCTATAGGACACGCACGAACCGGGCGTGCGGTAGCATATTCGTGTGTGCAAATATGGCGCTTCTAGAGTTTGTGGAGCCATGGTTAAGGGCCATTCGAGTTCTTAGGCGGCAACAAATGCTGTGGTGGAGAGGCTAGAGGTGTCAAAATGCCTTAACCATGGCGTGCGGGCATGCTTGACTCGGTGCGAGAGCCATAGGATGCGTTGGAACCGGCCGTGCGGCGGCATGGTCGTGTGTGCAAATATGGCGCTTCTTGAGCCGTGGAGCCAAGGTTAAGGGCCGTTCGGGCTCTCGAGCGATGGCAAATGCTATGGTAGAGAGGCCGAGGGTTTCAAAATGCCTTAACCATGGCGTACGGGCATGCTTGACTCGGTCCGAGAGCCATAGGATGCGTTGGAACCGACCATGCGGCGGCATGGTCGTGTGTGCAAATATGGTAGTTTTGCAGCCCGTGGAGCCATGGTTAAGGGCCCTTCAGGCTCTCGGGTGATGAAAAACTCTATGGTGGAGAGGTGAGAGGCATCAAAATGGCTTAACCATGGCGTACGGGCGTGCTTGACCCGGTGCCGAGAGCCGTAGGATGCCCAGGATCCGGCTGTGCGGCAGCACAGTCGTGTGTGCAATTATGGATGTTATGGAGTCGTGGAGCTATAGTTAAGGGCCGTTCGGGCTCTCGGGTGATGACAAATATTGTGGTGGTGAGGCCAGAGGTGTCAAAATGCCTTAACCATGGCATACGGTCGTGCTTGACCTAGTGTCGAGAGCTATAGGACATGCGAGGAACCTGGGCCGTGCGGTAGCATAGTCGTGTGTGCAAATATGGCAGTTCTAGAGCTGTGGAGCCATGGTTAAGGGCCATTCGGGTTCTCGGGCGATAATAAATGCTGTGGTGGAGAGGCCAAAGGTGTTAAAATGCCTTAACCATGGTGCATGGGTGTGCTTGACTTGGTGCGAGGAGCCGTAGGACGCATAGGAACCGGCCGTGCGGCAGCAAAGTCGTGTGTGCAAATATGGCAGTTCTGGAGCCGTGGAGCGGAGGTTAAGGGCCGTTCAGGCTCTTGAGCGATGACAAACGCTATGGTAGAGAGGCCAGAGGTGTCAAAATGCCTTAACCATGGCGTACGGGCTTGCTTGACTCAGTGCCGGGAGCCATAGGACGCGTTGGAACCGGCCATGCGGCAGCATGGTCGTGTGTGCAAATATGGCAGTTCTGGAGCCGTGGAGCCATGGTTAAGGGCCCTTCAGGCTCTCGGGTGATGGAAAACTCTATGGTGGAGAGGTGAGAGGCATCAAAATGGCTTAACCATGGCGTACGGGTGTGCTTGAATCGGTGCCGAGAGCCGTAGGATGCACAGGATCCGGCCGTGCGCCAGCACAGTCGTGTGTGCAATTATGGATGTTCTAGAGTCGTGGAGCTATAGTTAAGGGCCGTTCGGGCTCTCAAGTGATGACAAACATTGTGGTGGTGGGGCCAGAGGTGTCAAAACGCCTTAACCATGGCATACGGTCGTGCTTGACCTAGTGTCGAGAGCTATAGGACACGTAGGAACCGGCTGTGCGGTAGCATAGTCGTGTGTGCAAATATGGCAGTTCTAGAGCGGTGGAGCCATGGTTAAGGGCCATTCGGGTTCTTGGGCGGCAACAAATGCTGTGGTCGAGAGGCCAGCGGTGTCAAAACGCCTTAACCATAGTGCATGGGCGTGCTTGACTTGGTGCGAGGAGCCGTAGGATGCGCGAACCGCGGTGCGGCAGCAAAGTCGTGTGTGCAAATATGGCAGTTCTTGAGCCGTGGAGCCGAGGTTAAGTGCCGTTCGGGCTCTCGAGTGATGGCAAACGCTTTGGTAGAGAGGCCGAGGGTGTCAAAATGCCTTAACCATGGCGTACGGGCATGCTTGACTCGGCGGAGCCATAAAATGCGTTGGAACCGGCCGTGCGGCAAAGCATGGTTGAGTGTGCAAATATGGCGTTTTGGAGCCGTGGAGGCATGGTTAAGGGCCCTTCGGGCTCTCGGGTGATGGAAAACTCTATGGTGGAGAGGTGAGAGGCATCAAAATGGCTTAACCATGGCGTACGGGCGTGCTTGACCCGGTCTTGAGCCATAGGATGCACGGGGATCCGGCCGTGCGGCGGCACGGTTGTGTGTGCAATTATGGATGTTATGGAGTCGTGGAGCTGTAGTTAAGGGTCGTTCGGGCTCTCGGGTGATGACAAACATTGTGGCGGTGAGGCCGGAGGCATCAAAACGCCTTAACCATGGCATACGGTCATGCTTGACCTAGTGTCGAGCCGTAGGACACGCACGAACCGGGCTGTGCGGTAGCATATTCGTGTGTGCAAATATGGCGTTCTAGAGGCTGTGGAGCCATGGTTAAGGGCCATTCGGGTTCTCGGGCGGCAACAAACGCTGTGGTGGAGAGGCTAGAGGTGTCAAAATGCCTTAACCATGGCGTACGGGCATGCTTGACTCGGTGCGGGAGCCATAGGATGCGTTGGAACCGCCGTGTGGCGGCATGGTCGTGTGTGTAAATATGGCGGTTACGGAGCCGTGGAGCCAAGGTTAAGGGCCGTTCGGGCTCACGAGCGATGGGAAACGCTATGGTAGAGAGGCCGAGAGGTGTCAAAATGCCTTAACTATGGCGTACGGGCATGCTTGACTCGGTGCCGAGAGCCATAGGATGCGTTGGAACCGACCGTGCGGCAAAGATGGTCGTGTGTGCAAATATGGCGGTTTTGCGGCCGTGGAGGCGGGTTAAGGGCCCTTCGGGCTCTCGGGTGATTGAAAACTCTATGGTGGAGAGGTGAGAGGCATCAAAATGGCTTAACCATGGCGTACGGGCGTGCTTGACCCGGTGCCGAGAACCGTAGGATGCACGGGATCCGGCGTGCGGCGGCACGGTCGTGTGTGCAATTATGGATGTTCGGAGTCGTGGAGCTATAGTTACGGGCCGTTCGGGCTCTCGGGTGATGACAAATATTGTGGTGGTGAGGCCAGAGGTGTCAAAATGCCTTAACCATGGCATACGGTCGTGCTTGACCTAGTGTCGAGAGCTATAGGACATGCAGGAACTGGCAGTGCGGTAGCATAGTCGTGTGTGCAAATATGGCAGTTCTAGAGCTGTGGAGCCATGGTTAAGGGCCATTCGGGTTCTCGGGCGGTAATAAACGCTATGGTGGAGAGGCCAAAGGTGTTAAAACGCCTTAACCATGGTGCATGGGCGTGCTTGACTTGGTGCGAGGAGCCGTAGGAAGCATAGGAACCGGCCGTGCGGCAGCAAAGTCGTGTGTGCAAATATGGCAGTTTTGGAGCCGTGGAGCCGAGATTAAGGGCCGTTCAGGCTCTCGAGCGACGACAAACGCTATGGTAGAGAGGCCAGAGGTGTCAAAATGCCTTAACCATGGCGTACGGGCTTGCTTGACTCGGTGCGGGAGCCATTGGACGCGTTGGAACCGACCATGCGACGGCATGGTCGTGTGTGCAAATGTGGCAATTTCTTGGCGTGGAGCCATGGTTAAGGGCCCTTCGGGCTCTCGGGTGATGGAAAACTCTATGGTGGAGAGGTGAGAGGCATCAAAATGGCTTAACCATGGCGTACGGGTGTGCTTGAACCGGTGCCGAGAGCCGTAGGATGCACGGGATCCGGCCGTGCGCCGGCACGGTCGTGTGTGCAATTATGGATGTTACGGTCGTGGAGCTATAGTTAAGGGCCGTTCGGGCTCTCGGGTGATGACAAATATTGTGGTGGTCGGGCCAGAGGTGTCAAAATGCCTTAACCATGGCATACGGTCGTGCTTGACCTAGTGTCGAGAGCTGTAGGACACGTAGGAACCGGCTGTGCGGTAGCATAGTCGTGTGTGCAAATATGGCAGTTCTAGTGTGGTGGAGCCATGGTTAAGGGCCATTCGATTTCTTGGGCGGCAACAAATGCTGTGGTCAAGAGGCCAGCGGTGTCAAAACGCCTTAACCATAGTGCATGGGCATGCTTGACTTGGTGCGAGGAGCCGTAGGATGCGCAGGAACCGGCCGTGCGGCGGCAAGTCGTGCGTGCAAATATGGCGGTTACGGAGCCATGGAGCCGAGGTTAAGTGCCGTTCGGGCTCTCGAGTGACGGCAAACGCTATGGTAGAGAGGCGAGGTGTCAAAATGCCTTAACCATGGCGTACGGGCATGCTTGACTCGGCCGGGAGCCATAAAATGCGTTGGAACCGGCCGTGCGGCAGCATGGTCGAGTGTGCAAATATGGCGGTTTTGGAGCCGTGGAGGCATGGTTAAGGGCCCTTCGGGCTCTCGGGTGATGGTAAACTCTATGGTGGAGAGGTGAGAGGCATCAAAATGGCTTAACCATGGCGTACGGGCGTGCTTGACCCGGTGCCGAGAGCCATAGGATGCACGGGATCCGGCCGTGCGGCGGCACGACGTGTGTGCAATTATGGATGTTCAGTGGTGGAGCTGTAGTTAAGGGCCGTTCGGGCTCTCGGGTGATGACAAACATTGTGGTGGTGAGGCCGGAGGCATCAAAATGCCTTAACCATGGCATACGGTCATGCTTGACCTAGTGTCGAAGGCTGTAGGACACGCACGAACCGTGTGCGGTAGCATAGTCGTGTGTGCAAATATGGCAGTTCTAGAGCGGTGGAGCCATGGTTAAGGGCCATTCGGGTTCTTAGGCGGCAACAAATGCTGTGGTGGAGAGGCCAGAGGTGTCAAAATGCCTTAACCATGGCGTACGGGCATGCTTGACTCAGTGCCGAGAGCCATAGGATGCGTTGGAACCGACCGTGCGGCAGCATGGTCGTGTGTGCAAATATGGCAGTTCTGGAGCCGTGGAGCCAAGGTTAAGGGCCGTTCAGGCTCTCGAGCGATGGCAAACGCTATGGTAGAGAGGCCGGAGGTGTCAAAATGCATTAACCATGGCGTACGGGCATGCTTGACTCGATCCGAGAGCCATAGGATGCGTTGGAACCGACCGTGCGGCAGGCATGGTCGTGTGTTCAAATATGGCAGTTTTGCGGCCATGGAGCCATGGTTAAGGGCCCTTCGGGCTCTCGGGTGATGAAAAACTCTATGGTGGAGAGGTGAGAGGCATCAAAATGGCTTAACCATGGCGTACGGGCGTGCTTGACCCGGTGCCGAGAGCGTAGGATGCACGGGATCCGGCTATGCGGCCGGCACGGTCGTGTGTGCAATTATGGATGTTACGGAGTCGTGGAGCTATAGTTAAGGGCCGTTCGGGCTCTCGGGTGATGACAAATATTGTGGTGGTGAGGCCAGAGGCGTCAAAATGCCTTAACCATGGCATACGGTCGTGCTTGACCTAGTGCCGAGAGCTGTAGGACATGCAGGAACTGGCTGTGCGGTAGCATAGTCGTGTGTGCAAATATGGCAGTTCTAGAGCTGTGGAGCCATGGTTAAGGGCCATTTGGGTTCTCGGGCGGTAATAAACGCTATGGTAGAGAGGCCAAAGGTGTTAAAACGCCTTAACCATGGTGCATGGGCATGCTTAACTTGGTGCGAGGAGCCGTAGGACGCATAGGAACCGGCCGTGCGGCAGCAAAGTCGTGTGTGCAAATATGGCAGTTCTGTAGCCGTGGAGCCGAGATTAAGGGCCGTTCAGGCTCTCGAGCGACGACAAACGCTATGGTAGAGAGGCCAGAGGTGTCAAAATGCCTTAACCATGGCGTACGGGCTTGCTTGACTCAGTGCCGGGAGCCATAGGACGCGTTGGAACCGGCCATGCGGCAGCATGGTCGTGTGTGCAAATGTGGCAGTTCTGGAGCCGTGGAGCCATGGTTAAGGGCCATTCGGCTCTCGGGTGATGGAAAACTCTATGGTGGAGAGGTGAGAGGCATCAAAATGGCTTAACCATGGCGTACGAGTGTGCTTGAACCGGTGCCGAGAGCCATAGGATGCACAGGATCCGGCCGTGCGCCAGCACAGTCGTGTGTGCAATTATGGATGTTCTGGAGTAGTGGAGCTATAGTTAAGGGCCGTTCGGGCTCTCGGGTGATGACAAATATTGTGGTGGTGGGGCCAGAGGTGTCAAAATGCCTTAACCATGGCATACGGTCGTGCTTGACCTAGTGTCGAGAGCTGTAGGACACGTAGGAACCGGCTGTGCGGTAGCATAGTCGTGTGTGCAAATATGGCAGTTCTAGAGTGGTGGAGCCATGGTTAAGGGCCATTCGGATTCTTGGGCGGCAACAAATGCTATGGTCAAGAGGCCAGCGGTGTCAAAACGCCTTAACCATAGTGCATGGGCGTGCTTGACTTGGTGCGAGGGAGCCATAGGATGCGCGGAACCGGCCGTGCGGCAGCAAAGTCGTGTGTGCAAATATGGCGGTTCGGAGCCATGGAGCCGAGGTTAAGTGCCGTTCGGGCTCTTGAGTGACGGCAAACGCTATGGTAGAGAGGCCGAGAGGTGTCAAAATGCCTTAACCATGGCGTACGGGCATGCTTGACTCGGGCCGGGAGCCATAAAATGCGTTGGAACCGGCCGTGCGGCGGCATGGTCGAGTGTGCAAATATGGCGGTTTTGGAGCCATGGAGGCATGGTTAAGGGCCCTTCGGGCTCTTAGGTGATGGAAAACTCTATGGTGGAGAGGTGAGAGGCATCAAAATGGCTTAACCATGGCGTACGGGCGTGCTTGACCCGGTGCCGAGAGCCATAGGATGCACGGGATCCGGCTATGCGGTAGCACGTCGTGTGTGCAATTATGGATGTTACGGAGTCGTGGAGCTGTAGTTAAGGGCCATTCGGGCTCTCGGGTGATGACAAACATTGTGGTGGTGAGGCCGGAGGCATCAAAATGCCTTAACCATGGCATACGGTCATGCTTGACCTAGTGTCAAGAGAGCTGTAGGACACGCACGAACCGGCTGTGCGGTAGCATATTCGTGTGTGCAAATATGGCAGTTCTAGAGCTGTGGAGCCATGGTTAAGGGCCATTCAGGTTCTCGGGCGGCAACAAACGCTGTGGTGGAGAGGCTAGAGGTGTCAAAATGCCTTAACCATGGCGTACGGGCATGCTTGACTCAGTGCCGAGAGCCATAGGATGCGTTGGAACCGACCGTGCGGCAGCATGGTCGTGTGTGCAAATATGGCAGTTCTGGAGCCGTAGAGCCAAGGTTAAGGGCCGTTCAGGCTCTCGAGCGATGGCAAACGCTATGGTAGAGAGGCTAAAGGTGTCAAAATGCCTTAACCATGGCATACGGGTATGCTTGACTCAGTGCCGAGAGCCATAGGATGCGTTGGAACCGACCATGCGGCAGCATGGTCATGTGTGCAAATATGGCAGTTTTGCAGCCGTGGAGCTGTGGTTAAGGGCCCTTCAGGCTCTCGGGTGATGAAAAACTCTATGGTGGAGAGGTGAGAGGCATCAAAATGGCTTAACCATGGCGTACGGGCATGCTTGACCCGGTCTTAGAGGCGAAGTAGGATGCACGGATCCGAGGCGTGCGGCGGCACGGTCGTGTGTGCAATTATGGATGTTCTGGAGTCATGGAGCTATAGTTAAGGGCCGTTCGGGCTCTGGTGATGACAAATATTGTGGTGGTGAGGCCGGAGGCGTCAAACGCCTTAACCATGGCATACGGTCGTGCTTGACCTAGTGTCGAGAGCTATAGGACATGCGAGAACTGGCGCGCGGTAGCATAGTCGTGTGCGCAAATATGGCAGTTCTAGAGCTGTGGAGCCATGGTTAAGGGCCATTCGAGTTCTCGGGCATTAATAAACACTGTAGTGGAGAGGCCAAAGGTGTTAAAACGCCTTAACCATGGTGCATGGGCGTGCTTGACTTGGTGCGAGGAG